>JAQFZZ010000033.1:0-51042 GCA_034696405.1 Isotoma caerulea | reverse complement strand
ATTTTGGCGCAAAAATTCAAATTTTTGATTTTTTTTCTAAACTGATTCATATGATACAAATTCGATTCAAACGATACAAATTCGATTCAAACGATACAAATTCGATTCAAACGATGCAAATTCTATTCAAACAATACAAATTCGATTCAAACGATACAAATTCTATTCAAACAATACAAATTCGATTCAAACGATTCTAAATGGTTAGCTCCGCTCCTTTTTTACACTAATGTTTACAATGGTTTATTTACTCAGAAAGATCCTTACACAGCGATATGGCTTTCGTGCTCATTATCATAGTGGGTTTTGAATGTTTTGATTGTTCTAAATCTTACTTTTCATGTTAATTTATTAAATTGCAAATTATTTATATTTAGATCCATATACTGTTTGTTAAAACCTTATTTATTTGTGCGAATGATCGATATTGTTAAATGTTTGTATCGATATAGTATCATATGTTGAATCGATGTTATAAATATTATTTATTAATACATTTAACAGACTAAATTTTCAGATAAGATTTATATATTCATTAAGTAAAGAAACTTGCAAATGCACACGACTTATTGTACCGAAAGGCATGCAATTTCTATTAACAAGTCAAATTAATTCATATCTCATAATACATACTTATTATATTATTCATATTATTATAGTATATTATTCATTCAAAACAGTTACTGAAATGAAAGAAAAATCGATCGCCAAATACTAAAAAATTAAGATTGAATATCAAATATAGAGCAAAGTATGGTTCGATTAATAAAAAATACCATACCCACTGGGGCAGAATATTTGGATAATTTTCAAAGGAACATACAAGAAGATATTTTCAGAAGTCAGCATTATCCTATTTTTAAAATATGCATGCAATATTAGAATTAGAATATTAGATGCAAATGTAGTTACTAATAAAGCTTTAAAACGTTGAAAACAAAAAGCGTATAGTCTTTCATGGGTACTTGAAACATTTAAGTATGACTAGCAAGCATGGATGCATTACTGGATGCTGATGCAAATATTTAAACATTATACAATGACTTCATTATCATTATATAAGGCTGAACTCTTGGGGTCTCGGTGGGGCTAATATTATAGAGTGCAACTACGCTTGTGTTTGAAAGAATTTCCAAATGTCCCTTAAAACTGTTTAATACAACAAAGGTTTATTATAGTGGGGTCCAACTAAATTTAAGGTATGCAAAACAGGAGAGCAAGAAACATATCTAATACCCTGCTTTCCTATGAAGTCAAGGTGTAAAGACAAGTATAAATAGCACTAAAGAAAAGGGCCTGGCCTATGCCCTAAACATACAAATGCAAAGCATTTATTTGAGATTTAAAACAGAAATACCTTGAATCTTTGAATTGATTCCAAAACACGCCGAATGACAAAATAATATGAGTATGATTTACAACTTCATAATTTAAGAAGGACAAACCATCCAAAACAAAACAATTACTTTCAAGTTTCAAGCCTAAGTTTCTTTAACCTTTGTTAATGTAAAATGTTTAGCATCACATTACTGGGAAACGCTTACATATTCATTACAAACTAAGTAAGAGCAACAAAATTAAACAAATGTTGCATAATATGTAAAGCTATAGAAATTTAACAGGTTTGTTGAAAGAAAGGGTGGATACAACAGAAGTGGATGGGTGTCGACTGACAAGAGGAAAGTGGCCAATCCACAACTGAGCCTAGTTCTATTGGGTCTTTGAGAACCTTTCCGTTCTGTTCAGGACGGTAAGTAAAGATATTCTTTTGCCTATGTAAACCTTTTGCCTTCTGGGTTTACTTGTCCACAGTATCGCTTCTCCTTAACGAAGAAGTCTCATTCAATTTCAAACAGCACAGACGAGAGATCATTTTTCAGAGACAGTTTTTAAGTTTAATTTCAATTTCACCCCCAATGCCACGAGTGATCATCATTATAAGCGTCATCATCATTAAAACTTTGGAGTAAAAATCATTATAGACGGTATCGAGTTGTTTACGTGTGGTTCTGGTTGACACATCTACAGAATCAGCCAATCCAGTTTTAATTTCAGAGAAAATAAAAAAATCAAAGTGTTGTGGAATTGTGGTTAAGAATATCATAAAAGACACTAAAAAGTATCGAAGCCACCTTACAGTTAAATCACATTTAACTCCATCATTTACCACATTCCCACTTGTTTAGTCAGTGTCAGTGTAAAAGATAGCAAAATAAGTCTCAAGTAAGTTTAGAAGAAGGAAGAAGCTTCTGGTTAAACTTAAAACATTAATATCAATGGTTTATTAAAAAATAATAATATAATTTGGAGATAAGAGCTAACAAGGATAGTTACTGGGATGAGACCTACTAATTGTTTAGAATTAAACTTTTGTTTCTTCAGTCATGAGTAAGCCATCCTCTGTGTCGTGTCTCGGTCCTCCGTCTCATTTAAATCATCTTAATCACTTGAACCACTTGAGCCACCATCACCAACTGGCTGGTCATCAACGATCTCCAATAGGCAATCTGAATCATCAAGGAGCGTTTGTAAACTCTGTCCCACATAATCACCATCATCATCATCATCCACCACCCCCTCAAGGAACAATGTTACCTTTTGACACCTTAGGGCTCTATGAGCCTCAACCGAAGCCTAGATTTTATTTCAAAATGCCCCGTGTCGTTCCGGATCAGAAGAATAAATTCGAGTCAGATGAACTTTTCCGTAGGCTTAGTCGCGAAAGTGAGGTTGGTATTCTGAACTTTTTTAATTACTTTCATTAATGTTTAAATCATGATTAAGACCTTTGAAAGAGCAGAGGGTATTTTTTCCTCATATCGAAATAGTGTAGAATGTTGTAAGATAACGCTTTCAAATGGTTCATGCAAAGTTAGTAGAACTCACTGAAGCTAAGAAATTAGGTCTAGGCGAAGGTTGTGACACACAAGAAAAAATGCATGATTTGCTCGACTTATGAATTTCCTGGAAAAATGACAGATTGTTTATTGCACCTGCATGATACATCATAATCATGATGGGTACATCCTGAATAGGTGCAATGTAAGCTATGTATGTATCACATTGTATATCATCTTTGCTAGATGATGCATGGTGCAAGGTACCAATATATCGAATATTTCTGTATAATTCTATGAGTCAATTCTATTAGCTTTCCTGTGTTTGAAATCACAAACAAAATTGATACGCGTTCAGTAGTGAAGAAAGTCATTCTGCCATTCTTTACCTAGAAATAAGAAATTTAGTAGGTTATACTTTACCCCAATTCTTTGCAATCATATCCTTAAATTTTCTTGCAAATTAAATAGATTCTATGCTGTACTAAATTTGAGTAAAATGTATTTTTAATATTTTGTCAATTTTATAACAATCATTTAGTTAAAAGTTGTATTAATAGTTGAAAAATGCTAATTTGTAAGAAATAGATTTCTGATTTTAGATGCATGATTGTTTCATTGGATGCTTTAAAAAATTATTGAGTTTGCGAGTAAAGTATTTTATTTTAAATTATATCTAAATGAAGAATTATTAATCAACAGGTAAGGTACACCGGACACAGAGATCGAGGCTTAGAGGAGAGGCGTCATCGATTTCAATCTGGGTGCAGAGAAGGACATACTGAAATCGTAAGAAAATGTTTAGAAATTAATTAGAAGTAAAACAAAATTAAACAACTGTTCCCCAAAATAATTGTTTCTTGCATAAATAAAGACTTGTAATTAACACAACAGTCTGGTAAAAAGTACAATGCAAATCATTTGGTATGAAAATTGCATATAAAAAGGACGATAAGAATTTCATTGTGAGACACATTTTGTTCACGGTTTTTTTAATCTTAATCGATGTTAAAGACCTCCAGAAGAGGATACCTTGATTATAAAAAACAGAATCAATTTTCTAGGAAAATGACGCCACTTTCTGAGAATAAATTGGATTTCCCATGATGATGATGTGTGAGTTCTTTGTAACTTAACACGTATTATATATTACTCCTGTAACAGTGATTTTATGCATATTTTAATTCAAAGCATTTTGCGATATATTTACCACCGTATGAGAAAATAAAATTTACAATTACAACCACGAAGGAAGTTCCTATCTCAAGGGCAATTGATTGACTGGAAGTCATTAATTTATTAAACTAGACTATGATTAAAGTCCAACAGTCGCAAGTCTTCCAAATTCTTTTCTATCGTGTTTCACAGTTTGACTCTTGCACTGTATGTTAAAGATCATTATTGCTCATTCATAGGATATAATGAGCTGCCTTTCAACAACAAACAGAACAGGAGAAGGTTGGTTCTGTTTTTGCATGAAATGTCTCAGTTTTTTAAAGAAATGGAATCCTTGTGTAACAAAAGTTTTCAAACATTGGATATTTTTCAAGCTGAAAACAGATTAGTAGGTGTAAATGTGCAAGTTTTGTTTCAAAATTGCCGATTTTGAAACAACGGAAGCAATCGAAATTCTGTAACCCTTTGAGATGTCCCCTTACCGCTTTCTTAAGAAAACAAATAAAATAATGTTCAGCTATTTGAAAATTACATCTTACAGAACAGTTAGACCAGTATTCACTTCAAAATATACAGTTACCATTTTTGCCTTTATATATAGTATTTTTACATGAGATTAGATTAGCGTCTATAAGGCTGAAATGTCTTAGTTTTGTCTCTGGTTTTAAGCAAAAGGAACAAGAAGCAAATGAGATTTTTGGGAAATACTTATAATGTATGTTATTTTAAATTTGTTTAATACATTAATTGTTAATTGATCATATATTTACAGGCTTTTGTCGCAACGGGTACAAATCTTCAATTAGTCTTCAACCCTATGTCCAGTAATTACCCTTCTGAAATGCGTGACTGTGACTTTGAGAAGGAGCCTGGAAAGGTAAGATCCATTTTAAATAGTTTTTTTCCATGTCAAGTCAAACACTTGAATTTTAATTTTCTATTAATTAAGCTATTAAAAGCTTTAAAACTCTAAAATCTCTCACTTCAAACGCATCTCAGTATATAATTCCGTCACTTAAAATCTAAGAAACAAGTCATCAGCCTTGTAGCATCAAGGTAATAAATAAGATCAAAGTAAAGATAATTCTGTAGGCGATAAAAGTGAGATTAAATCAAGAAGGATGTAAAATTATGTTAAAGGTTTACCCTTTCGAACTAATTAAGTCAAGAAAGGCAGACCCCACCTGAAGGAACTGTGAACATCTAAAAAAGCTTTTAAGCCCTTGAGGGTCAGTCAGTTCACGCTAGTTTATTTCATCAGTTATTCAGACAGACACAGAGTGAGTAGGGTCCTAGTTCTTGTCCGGAAGGGTGAACCCTTAATTAGAACAAGAATCACGAGATCATTACCAATTTTATTACTATTCTTAGCTCCTTCGATATCCATCTGTGCTCACGTAAACTAATTCCTACTAACACGTTCTATGAATTCTTAAAATCTTCCTTTGATATAAATAAAGTAGAAAAATAGAGAACCTCAATGAGGCTGCTCTAAGACCTCTCAATTAGCCACGAGTAAAAAAATCTTTCCGTAGAGGTAAGAGTTGTGTTTTCATAAGTATTCATAAAACAATAATAATCATAGCTAATAATCGTTGAAAAAATTGAGTACCAAAGTTTTACAACTTTCTGTCCTACTGGAAATTATAATGGTTAATCCATCTATGTATCTTCTCATTGTATAATGTTACTTCACTGCCTAGACAGCATAGAAGCCAAGCATTGTCTCTTTATTTTGCTTCCTTCCTTTTCCAGGTTTTAAAGGTGGATAATTTACGACGACGGAGAAATTAAGACAATCAGCCCCGTTTACTGTGTGTGCATTTTTATGAGTTTTTAGTTGCTACCTTGGTATTAGCAAGCAAAATATTGAAAATTATCGTCCAAAAAGGGGGTTTCAGTTTCTTCTGTATTAATACGAGTACATTTGTACAGACTTAAGAAGGCTTGTAAACGTACGGGCTTTTGTACATTTACTTTCAAATTCGAATATATATGGCTCAATTTTCCCAAAAATTACAGGGGACGAAATACTGTTGACCATGTCTATATAAAAGTTGTACACCGATTATAACAGACATGGACATGGTCTGACGGAAGCTGAGTCTATAAAACTAGCATAATTGAATGTTTGACTCTATACTTATGCTCACGTTTGTAAGCAGTAAGCACTTTATTCATCCTTCAATGAGCCTGAATAATACTCGTTCACGTTCTATGAAGCGAAGTAACGAAGAAGCTGTTATAAAGATGTTTTTTTGTAAACTGATTCGAATAAAAAAAGTTTAAATAATAAGTCCATCATTATCTCAGCTTCTGACTGAAATGAATACCAAATAAGCAAGTAAAATACTGAGGAGTTTTTGCACAAACATGAGTTTAAGTTTTGAGTGTTGACGTTAATAGCCAAGAGGCGACTTTAATGATGTGCACGTAGAAAATGATCCCATCCATCCGCTGTTTTTAGATTCGTCTTCAGAATGAAATTTTCTAACCAGTTGATCTATGTACAAACTATTCATCACCTAACTCATCCAATCTCATTTACTAAATAGGATGAAATTGCTATTGCGCTGTTGGCAATGAGAAAATGATGTGTCTAATTGCACAAAAGTGGATAAATGAATGAAAGGTGGACGGTGGACATGGACGTTGAGGCGTGTCATAATGTCAGCTGAAAAATTGTAGCTCAATTTTGGAGTAAAAACGGAAGTCGTGATCTCGTGATGTAATGTTGATCCAAATAGTAAAAGTCTCTACTATAATGGCTAATGGCTGTATGAGTTTAAATTACATATAATGTGTCATAATAAGACCAGACGTCTAATACATAAGTAGCAACACCTTTAACCTTTAGGTTTTGTAATTTTTAATAGTACATACGGTTTAAAAATAAATAAATGTGCACGCGCCCGACTGGCCACTGTCTAAAGGGTAATTTGTCACCCGAGCGACCAAGTCAAGCCTGCCAGATCTGTTTAAATAGTAACTGCGACTGAGACTAATGTCGTGCTGGAGCTAACTACTGACTATATGGTTGAGGTCTTTAATCATTAGTAGAAAGACTCTTGAGTCTTTACAAGTTGAGTTAATAGTGACGTAACTTAAGAAGACAAACTCAGCACTTAGAGCTATTGACAGATTTTATTTCCTTATGTGTCTAAAATTCCATTTACAGAAGCAACACTTCCTCTTACTCTCTTACGGGCCCTCAGAATAGCTTGGCGTTGGCCACCCGTACATTGTAAATCCATAGGGATCAGTAGACATGTCAAAAGGTCCTCGGGGAGAAAACACGTGCCTTGTTCACAAGAATGTCTCAGTCTCCATCCATTTACTTTTTTGCTCTTGCTTATTTGCTGTTATTACCATTTTTTTAGTTTGGACTTTAAAAAGAACAAACAACGTAATATTGTTTCTTCTTCTTCGAACTCTCTAAACCTTATCGCTTGCGAGAAAGGCAATAATGATACAATGAACATTTTAAGTCATATAGCCTTTAAAGTTGTTAAATTCTTATAGAATGTAAAAATTACAAGGTGACTTCAAAGTGCTTGTCTTAAAAACTGGTGTAATTGGTTCATTGTAAAATTACTGTCTCGTACATTATGTACAATACTTTTCTCGGGTAAGATTTTGGACGTTGTCTTTTCCTCTAGTTGATGTCCATGTCCATCTGCTTCCCGTGACCATTCCATTGCAGCTCATGATGATCCTCTAGATTCTTCAATTCAGCACGGTTGTCGTCAACCAATTGTCCATTTCTTTATACAAATAGAAGCAAAGTAGAAGCCACTACAACTTGTCTGTGTCCCCAGTCGCTATAAATCTGTTCAAAGTCTGCCTGTTATGTTGTGTGCCGTTTATCTCTGTCCTGCTGCCATTTGTCTTCTATTCAAGTAGTTTATAAAGGTAGTAAAAAAAATTAGAAAGGTGCATCCCATATTATTTTCCACTGTACAAATAGAAGAAGGATGAAGTTTAATCGTATCATTTACTTATCATATGTAGTGACAAATAAAATGAACAAGTCATTCATATCAAAGCTTTCGTCAGTTCTTTTTATTAAACTTGTTTTTAAATTTTAACGAAAAAATTAGGATGAAATATTTAGTTATGAATGAAGGAGTAAAGTTTACAATTGTGCCAAATAAATTATTATTCTACGTTGTCTGTTTGCTTATCAATCAGAAAAGAAGGAGGTGATGGGTAGGACAATCAAGGTGGGCAGTTCCTCACATTTTACATAAAATGGCGCAAAACCGGTTTCGGGACTTTTGCCAATTCACACGTTATTAAAGGATAAGATAGGGAAAGTTTATAGCTTATGTTCAACTTTTTTAATGTTTTACAAGAACAACAAATAATAATAATAAGTAAAAGCAAGTAGCAGATACAAGCCTGTAGACATATAGTAGGTATTCATTGATTTATCTTCGTTTGAAACTGTTGTACTAATAATATTATGCGTGTTTTAAATCCTTTTACACTTGAAAAGCTTGTTTCGCATGTTAATATTATGATACTAATGTGAAAATCCCCCTTCACTTTAAAGAGACCGTTGTCATCACATATGATCAATTTGTGTCAGTTTTAACATGCTTTCTACACTTTAAGATAGTATTTTGGAGATAATTGCCTTAATTTTTAAAAATAAAATTGATAACTATTGATTCTATGTTTTTTGGATGAACGTAAAAAATTTTCTTAGAAATTTTTATTACATGGGAATAGTTCGCTTTCTCAATATGCATAATAAATCTGCGTTATGCGTTAAAAATCTTGTGATTTGAATTTCTCCCAAGCTTGATATACATAGCCTTAAATATGCAATGCCCCCATTTGTAAAGCATTTGTCCTCGATGTTTAAAACTTATCAGCAATTATTTATATTGGAATTTTACAGAAATGAAAGGACATATTTTTAAACGAAACTTTTAATAGGAAAAAGATTATTTCAACTTGATCTTGAATCCTTTTTTAATCAACCTCTTTCACTTTCTCTGTTAATATCAATGAAATAATCACCCTTTTCATTACTTAAGTAGAAAAACTATAGTTTTAATTGATACCCATTTGCTGTAGTAACTTTCTCCCCTTCTTCAATCTATTCCACCCGGTGCCCGGGTATGATTTCTAAGCGAAGGAGAAATCATTTTAGAGAGCGAGTAAGAGAAAGCATATAGGATGCGCAGGCTCTATCGTTTGTTGTAAGTTCTGCCACCCCTAGCTAAAATTGATCCATGTCTGCAGACTGAAGAACAGGCAGTGATGATAATGCCCGAACCGGGTAAAATCGGAGTAATACAGATACAACTAGAATGTAAAAGTTTAGGGATAAATTCTTCAACTATGAAGGAAGTTTTGGAAAGGAGACTCCCGAATCTAAAATTCATGATGGCTTTCATGTGAGAATGCGTAACGATCCTTGCGCTGGTACCCCTAACTTAGGGTGCAGTATAGTGAACTGATACACCCTACTGGTGCTTTTCTAATGATCTTTACTTGACACCAACGCTCTTGAATGAAATGAATGTTGCAGATGCAAGTACTGTGATACTAATGACAGTAATTGATGGGCCATTTCTATTCGCCACCTCCACCATCATCATCATCATCTTTTACTATGTTCTATCATCTATATCTCCTTTTCGAAGTAGCGAACTTCAAGTTGTTTACTAGCAGCAATCATTACTAGAGCTGGATCGATCAGTCAACAAATTATTACACGGTTCTTCTCCTAATGTAATGAGACGGTTTGTCAGATCTTTGAAAAATGTTGATGGATGAGCAGCCTCTCAAGTGGTCATGCATTGCATAATAATAATTTTTTCTATAAACCATTTAGCAGTAGATAATTCGACGTATAACAATAAGTATTTTAAAAATATTCTATACTATAATATAACGTAACTTCGCAAAGGAACAAATAACTTTTTTAAAATAGTATGATATAACTTACATGCCGAAATTTTTCGCATGAATAGTCTCTTACAAATATTTGTAGAATAGAACATTATTGTTGTATTCTTGTATTGTGTCAGTCGGCATGTCCAGCTCTGCTAAGAAGTGATCATGTATGTGGTAGATATTATATGTTGTTTATCTGTTATAAAATTAAAATTACCTAGGCCTTTCTTTCCATCAAGGGTATCTCCCTATTACCATTCACGGAGGTAGATTTATTTGTTCAAAAACTGCTCATTTGTGTCATCTTTTTCTAAAATTCATGGACGGTGGTATCTATCTCTTTTATTTCATGGTATTGTTAAAAGCTAATCGACCGATTCAATTGGAACTTTGTTAGAAGATCGTTCAAGTTTCCACTGATATTAAATGAGTCTTAAATTTGAGTTAGTGATGGAGGTACAAGAAGTCTCGTGCCTTCTCGCTAGACCTCCAACATTTCATTAAATTCGTAGAAGAGGATTTTAACAATACATTATGGTATGTTAGTATGTCATGCAAAACTAACTTCATACTTTTTGGTTCAGTACATTTTTCCTTTTGAGGAACAATTCAACCGATCAGCCTGAACCTTTATGTTGACCACAATTTCCCCTGTACAACCAGTTAAACCTGTTAAGTGTGACAGGAAAGAACTTTAAGATGATAGTGTAGCGTGTAGCATTAAGGTATGAATGTATTATCGGCAGAAACCTTTAGTAAAACATTATAAAATGGCATGAACTAATAAAAATATACCCGTAGAAATAATTGCCTAACTAATGAAAAGTAGTTGGTAATTTTAATAGCATTTGTGAGCAGGACAGAAAGGTATAGCTCTGAGTGACGTAAATGTGCTATTGACGTTAGTAAATTTCCGAATAATAAAATGTTGATAGTCTAAAATGTCACCGTAAACCGTCACATAACCAGAGTTTTAAAGAATGCTTTGTAATTTATGACAGCCAGAAAAATATTTACAATTGATTTGATCATTGTTTTCCTCATACGGGCATAAAGGCTTCAGTATGGCTGAGTAGCTGATTATTCAAACTGTATGCATTCTAATTAGTTATTACAAAGACAGTCGAAGTAAGAGAAAAATTTCGATACTCTGCACTACTTACTACGGATGTTACGTATGTAGTATTTACACATCAGAGTCAAGAGCTAATTACCATTAATTGGATCACATAAATAAAAGGCTATGCAATGCATCAAAAGGAATACAGAATCCTTCTATCATACCATACCATGCTAAATATGAGAATTTGCATATATTTATTATCGCAAAGTTTACATGAATGATTGATGAGACTAGGATCATTTCCGTTTTCTCACATTGATAACTTTTCATCTAGACGCTATTTAGATAAACAAGACGTTTTGATTTTTGTAAATAAGTGAATGACCATCAATGCCAAATCAATTAGAAAGCAACATTATTATACAGAAATATGGGGACATCCTGAAGTAAATTATCTCACCAACACTTATAACATGTTTCTTCTACGATCCTTTTAATATTTAACCATTTTCTGTTTTGCTAGTGAAAAATCATCATAAAAAACAATATTATTCATTATCGCACTTTATATGATGATGTTTCTTGTGTCTTAGACACCGAGTGTGATCTTCCTCTTGCAAATATTCATACTATGCGTGAAGGATGCGCATCCATAATATTTGGTTTGTTCTAAAGTAAATGTTACCAAGAAGACCTTGCAGTAGAGACTATTTCTCAACGATAAGGATAAGCCGTTGACCTACAAACTGTTCCATTGATGAAATATATGAGAGTTTTTTGGTAGATTAAAAACTTCAGAAAGGAGATGAAACAAGTACAATGACATTTTTGTCCTTTATATATTGACAAGCTTAATTAAATAGTTCTTTCTCGACATACTCCAAACATTCAAAATTATAAATATCGGGGTATATCTAGAAATTATTCAGGCGTTTAAGATATTTGAATTCAATGTAACGTTTCAAGTTTTTAATATGTAGGAGTCTAGAAGGTCATTCCCATGCATAGTTTTTCTTTTTGTGGTCGACCGATGTTTCCGTTCGAATCAACTTCAACTAATAATTAAACTAACCAAAAGTTTTCCACTTGAAAAATTTTAGATTACACATTATTGGGAAAAAAATTGAAACTTTGATAGTATCAATTTTACATTAAAATCTGGTTTCACGATTTAACATCTTACACACATAATAATATGTAGAGTTGTTATGATTCTTTCTTCAAGCAGTTTTTAGTACTATGATATGGTGAAGTATTAAAATAAACCACAAGATAAATTTTTTCTGATTTGATGCTTTTCTGAAAGAAATACATTTTAGCGATTTTTATATTTAACAAACTTTTTTGATGCATAAACTTTGAAATGGTAAATGCTTTAATAAATTTCCAGTAAAGTCCCGAAGTCAAATTTTCTGTGATGGTTAAGGTTTTATTCGAGGAAAGCTATCACAGTCTTAAACCTAACTGACCTTAGACATAGGGAAATATTTATCACGGAATTATATGGGTAAAAAGAACTTCCATGGTACATTTTACTTTCATGGTATATTTATCTACACAGAACTCTTTCATTTTGCACTCCCCGTCGGACAAAGATGAGTTGAGTCATTTTTTTTACTAACCTTCTAAGTTTGTTTAATTTAAAACGCATTTATCATTCTCATCTCGATTACCTAATGATTTATTTATTACATCAGCAATCAGGCCAAAAGCGCGGCCACACACTACACTAAAAATCATATTATGCAATATATATTTCAGAACACACGGAATCAACTTTTTAAAAGTCAGAATCTAGGTAGACTGTAGACGTTCTGATGTACACCTGAAAACACTTTATTTTATATTTCGAAGAAGAAAAATTGATGTTTTCGTCGGCAGTTTGGGAATGAATGAGAAGTTGATGGAGGCAGCGGAGTAAATTAGAGAGGAAGGACCGGAAGTGGCCACTTTTAGCCTGGAGATCTGTATAATTTCCACAGGCTCTGACCCTTCTACAGCTTTGTAATTTCGGGGTCATTTGAGGTGTTAGGTCACGCCCCAACTCCTTACCTCCACGTTTTGCTCAAGTTCTGAAACAGCATGACTCCGTCCGGTCAATCGTATGGGCAGAAAACTTTGGAAGGTATTACATAATAAGAAGACTTATATGAAGTTACATAACATGATAATAACAATAACAAGAGCACAATAGCGTAGTTCATTTTTTTCAAAGAAAACAAGACATTAGTGACAGAAAAGATCATTTATTATGTATTTTATGGCCACCCTCTTGCCAATTCTAATAATGCCCTGATCACAAAGTCACATCTCGAGGTTAACGAATTTCGTGAGAAAAAAATCTTGTAAGTGAAAAATCAACGGAGGCTTTATTTTGTACTAATTTTGTGTACAAAAGGCTTTGATATTTACTTGTGATGGGCTTCAAAATACACTTATTGAAATTAAATCTTACCAATTAATATTTTATTTACATCTTTACATTAAGATAAGTTACGAAGACCCATGGTGGTCAGTTTAAGTTTGTTCAATCAGTAAAGAGAAAAACTCACTATTTGAAAATCCTATCATGCAAGCCAGTATGCAACTGCACTTAATTTAAATAGACAAGCCGGTCAAGCGTTGTGTCGTTGAGTTCATTTTCATGAAAAATTGACAAGCAAGGAACGAAGAGAAAAACGCTGCAGAAGTTACCCTTCTTACCCTTGCTAGTTGTATGTAATAAAAGAAGGGGTAATTTGATGAAGGTTGCGTGCTAGTCTCTCATCAAATCAAATTTTCACTAACTGACTGACTACTTACTGAAAGTTACCTCTCGTCCACTGCTCACCTTTTTTATATCATACCCCCGGTGTGGTGGTGGCAGTGGTCTTTTCAGTTGTTTTCTGTCTTGTATAATATTATGCGTATCAACTTACTACTTCAACCCTTCTCGAGTGCTTAGATACGATACGAAGTAAAAGTAGTCAATATGCATCACTGTCATTCATACACTTTCATCCTTAGTTAATGATAACCCTTGAAATTTTTACAGCAAAAAATCAAGTGAAGCCCTCTTAAAAGCCATTGAACTGCTGCTTCTGCTGTTTGGTCCTTGAATTTGATATTTAAAATAAAACATTACCTTAATTTATTAATGATTCGAAAGACTGAGCAGAGGATATGCAATGAGGAGGAAATAAGGTTTCATTTCTTGTAAATTTGAAACTGACATGAAACTCTGGTCGCTTTAGCTTAAGTTACATAAAATTATTAGAGTTGGAACGCATATTAAATTAGTGTACCCACAACAGTTGCTTTTTAGTAAAATCCTAGTTTCAGTTTTAGTTTATTCAATTTTTCAAAATTATATATTAATACTATTAAACACTAAAAATTTACAAAACTGAATACGATTTATAAGCTGTCAAAATTAAAATTTTAAAATCATTCACTATTTATTATTTAATTTTTATTTAGGGTAAAGTAGATGTAGTTAATATATAGTCTAATTGTAATTTCTAGATCTCCATCTTAGTATTCTAGCATCCAAATACGTAAAGAATTTCAATAGTCAAGTACCCAAAATCAATTTCTTCATCTTTAATATAATATGAAAAGCATAATAAAAATTCCAAAGAAATTTTAAAGATGTGATAGAATTATGACACCCTGTGGAAATTATGCCTTTAAGTTGACAATCTATTATAGGCTACTGGTATACAATAATATAAATTATGGAATTTTGAAACCTGCCTTAAAGCAGAGTAAATTTATTTATTATTGCCCTCTCTCAATACTTGCAAACAGACGAATCATTTGTCATAAAGTATTTGAAAGTTTTATTGCCGTGTAAAGTATCACTTTATTTGTGACTGGAGTCAGAGGTTTTCCGGTCACCCGTTGACATTCTCTCTTCTTATAAAGAAAGGACACGCGTTTCTCTACGTAAACATTTGTTATTGAAAGAAGATATAAACAGAAGTGGTAGGAGTTTAAATCAACTACTGAAGATGAGTGTGTAATATTCTAAACCATTCTAAAGGTTTAAATGAAATGAAGTGGTCATAAAACAGTAAAACTGTCCTAAAGCCGTTTATCAAATTTTATGAGAAAGAAAATGCTTTATAAATGTAAAAGCCTCTATCCTTTGAAATTAGGGTGTATTTTAAGCAAACAAAATTTTGTCAACACAACAATTATGGCACTAAACTAATATTCAACATTTCTTGAAAACGAGAATACCGTTGACAAAGATCAAAATGGAAGTCATCCCTAAACAGCTTCGCTCTGGGACGGTGTTGCGATGAATATTCTCGGATTTTCGGATTTCATACATTAGACGAAAAAATCTCCTATTTGACGTTTTAGAAGCTTAACTTACTAAACTATTAGCTAAAATATATTGCTATATTTTTCTGTCAGTGTTCTATAGTAAAAGGCTAGGCAGAGGGTCTTCAATCTCAGCTTTCATGTACTTTTACCAGTTAGTATATTGCCTAAATCGTTGATTCGATTGGGTAGATAAGATTTAGGCAGGAAAGTTCACTAAGGGGGAGTAAAGATGACTAAGAAGGATGATCCGGGTAACTTTGCGCATATTCTCCGAATCCGAAAATAAACATTGTATGAGATAGGGAGACAGACATAATGCTTATAAAAGAACATCATGAAAGATCTATTCTATTATGCAATACATGGTGAGTGTGTAGAAGGGTTATATGTATTGCATTGGAGATTGTTGTTCCTATGTTGGTAGATAAGCATGAAAACAGATATCGAGCGGCTTTTCTCTTTTCGCTCCAAGGAACACCCGATTTTCATTTCATTTTATGATCTTCTATCTTTTCATTGATCTTCTTACTCTTCCCTTTCACCCCTCCGGGCTCCGTATTCTAAGCATGATAGATCTGAGATATACATAGTAGCTAACAAACGGATATAGGAATTTTCGGAGCTTCTTTGTCGGGTAGTTTAAAAGGGTTAAAGAAACATAATCAGAAGTTGGAAAACAGTAATCAAATAAGTTCTACAGGATACAATGTCGGAGTCGGTGCTTTGGTGATCCTTATGAAATTTTAATGTGTGAAATGAGAAGAGTGTGTGTGCATGGGGTTAATCTTGCTGAGGTCATCTTCCGATGATGATGATCAGTACATAATATGCTACATTTCATTTTTAAGTTACTTATTAATATGGCACGTGTGAGTAAATGATCAATGGTCTATAAGTATTGAATTATTGTTCATTGCAGAAGGTGTCAATGTCTGAAAAAAGCACCTGTTATTTACAATCTAGACAAATTGAAATCCTTATGCTGTATCATGTCAGAACCTTTGCAACATTCTGAAATTTATTTATTTGCACAGGTTACATTGACAGCTTACAGTTTTATAAAATATTTGAACAAGTTGAGCTTTTCCATGAGAATTTGTTGTGTCATTTATACTGATTCCTCTTCACCTTTGGAAGAATTTTATTGCTTTTCTGTCTCTGTTAAAATATTTATGGCTAAAGATGCATGAACAATTATAAAGCTATAATACAAAATACTCATCATTTTGATCATGCAATGTGTTTGAAAAAAAGAGAATTTTTTCGGTGAAACTCCAAACGAGGCGACATGCACAGGGCTAATCCATCCGACACGCATATGGGTGGCCAATTGTTCTTCCCCATGTTATGTATTTTTTGTCCCGTTGTCTCACCTTCATTCATTATTACAATCTTACATTCAGCATTTCATTGAAAGGTACATAAGTCATCTCACCTGTCTACTCTTTCCTAATTTGGTGCTTCCTGTAAGAACGGTTCGAATTAGCGAGATGACACGAAATATTATGAAGCCTTTTTTAACATTTGATGAGTCCAGAAATCACTAAGTTCCTGGTTGCTTTAAATTGATCTTGGTCTGTCTTTAGGCAATGCATAACCAGAATATAATGCTTTTGAAGTAGTGAAAGTACAACTCTTGTTGTTATTATTTCCCTTGATCTGCGTCTAAATAAAGGGTGTGACATAAACCACCGGGTGGTCAAAGTACCCTATATGACACAGCAGTGCAATTTTGACACAATCAAACGAGCTTTGAATCCAAATATGCTCTCATTATGACAAACTTCATCCAAAATCCGATGAGAACAAGGGCTTATAGCATAAGAACCTTATAGATCTCTATTATAATGATAATAATAAAAATGCCTAATAACAATGCAAACAAAGCACTCCTTTCAGCATGTGTTCTCCTGACTTTGATTATTCAGATAGACATAAGCAGGAGAAATGTCTTTATTCAATGCTAATAATCCAGTTCTAGCTGATTAACACTTTAATAATAATAATGAAAAGAGGGATTGATTTCGATTAAGTATTAATAAAGTTATCATATAGTATTGATTGGTCACTTTTGCCGTACGAATTTTGGGTGAAACTGAAAAGATTTAGAAAGGGTTGCCTTTTGTTGGGTCATGTTATAAAGAATATTATCAAAATCATAAAATCATCGACGATCAATCGATGGCAAAGTCAAACACATTGATGCAGTGATTCCTGTTTATTATTGTGAAAAAGGTAATTTCTGCATTCACAAAGTGCATATGTTAGTTTAATTCCGAATTTCGGGAATAAAGTCACAGTGAGTGGTTCCCTGACGTCATGTTGACACCAAAAATAAAGTAGTTTTTATTTGGTATTTGTCCATACAATAAGGCATATGGTTTTCACTCATTTATGGAAATATGGAAAAAGGTCCTTTAGGCATTTCTTTACTTTTGAAAGTGGTATTTACTTTACCTCGGATGGTTGCCTCTGGCTTTATTTGATGAAGAAAACAGAATCCGATTGAAGCATTTGTAGCAAGATTTTTCTGTACTTTTAGTGAGTTTTATAAGACTCATTACATAATACATATTGGAAGATTGGGGTAACATATTGGTTCCCCAGCAGATCTCAACAAGTTTCATTGCAAGTGTTCCTTACAGCTTTTTACTACACCCCAAAGTTACTTTTTATGTTAAAGAAGTTAAAATTGTAAAAAAGGAAGGCACAACTCTGAAAGGTACCTATAAAAGTCGAGTCGAAGGGTCTGAAAGTTGAAATGTTGAAAGCTGTACGAGTTTTACAGTAACCTTTACTAAAAAGTCGACACACTGGCTCAAAACCAGCAATTTACTTTTGAGTTTTTAAGAATGTAATTTTTTTCTTTGTAAATGTAAAATGTAGAGTACACGATAAACCCATTCACAAAATTCTTCTTCGAGAGCAGTTTCTTTTCCCTTGTTATCAACCAGGTTGCTTAGTCTTGTGTTTTATCAGTATAAATTATGAATATTTTACCCCTATATGTATGAACTATATTGAAAACCTGAATGCAATTTGTAAACTAGCAATATTATCATCTCTATCATCATCATCAATATCATAGGTAATCTTTCTCATTGTAAAAAGAATGAATATTTCATTCATATTTTCCAAAAGCATTTTCTGCCATTCTTTTCTTTCTTTTTTATCTTCCCTGACTCATTTTCTGGTTCATGGTATGTGAATGTGACTCAATCTGACAAATTGATGATTACTATGGGAAAATATTCACATATTCACACAGATTCACAGAATAAAATTCTTTTTATCGTGAAACAGAATGAAAGACAAGTACATCCATTACCTTAGAAAAGAGGGACATACAGATAGATGTAACATCTCCAATGGGTAAAGTAATGTAATTTGACAGGTAAAGTACAAACATAGGCATTAGATGGGAGAATAAAAAAAGCTAGTAATAAAAGATAAGAGAGCTAGTGAATCATATAATTTAAAAAACAGGTAGAAAAAATTTATGGGGAAGACCGATCATTTTATTTTTATAATAAACGCCTCTACAAATGTGCTGATTGCAAATAATTGCTTCTATGCATTTTTGTATTGGGATAGATCGTAAGAAAAAAAACATAGTGAAAGACTAGGAGTGTAAAGCATTTTATTTGATATAGAATTATAACATTAGATTAGATTAGAGAGGAAGACGGGGAAAGAGTGTGAAGCCCTTTTTTTGATCCAAAGAGAATCTAATAGAGTGTGACAATTTGACTCAAATATTGTTTCTCGGCCAAATGGACTAACAATAGAGATTTGCCCTGTCGTACTGTTCAGTCAGCAGTAGTTTGAGAGTGAAAGGGTTCTCTGACTTGAGTCTTTTGTCACAACCCTTTTCACCATCCATCCCCATTACATATTGTGTAGCTCGGGCCACCACCGGTCTTTTCGTTGTAAAAAATATAAAATTATTGGAAAGCTTAGAGATTTAAAGTTTCAAGGGGTTGTATGATGTTCAATGTTAACCTGACTAGTTTCAAACATTTATAAGACGAGCTTTTTAAAGGGGCTATGTGGAGTCCGTACATTTTATCAGCTTAAAAAATAATGCAACGAAACGAAACATAATAATCATCTTGTGGAATATAAATAAACTTTTCAATTCTTCTTCAAGTAAATACCTATCGAAAATTACCTTCGGATGTTTTCACAAGGGAAGATAGATGAATAATGATTGTGTCAGTCGTAAGCTATGTTACAAAGTGTTTTGTCTTGGTGACGCGAGTCAACTCTTGAGTCTCGAAATGACACTTTTAAAAGTTTAAAATGTCCCAATTCTCACACAATTTGCCACCTAAGGGCCACCATAGTCATGGCCAATTACTTTACAATAAGGTCGATTCGAGATGTCATATTCGATTCTAACGGACGGCTTTCTTTTCTAATTTAATCCTTTGAAGTTCACTAGGCGATGCAGTAGTGGAGAGTTCCAAAGGGCACTAATTTGAGGCGTGACGAAAGAGAGTAAAATATTTTCTAGCTCGTCGAACAAAATCAAAGCAATTTGAAAAATTCATCCAAAATGAAAGGATTCACATAAGAACAATTTTATCATTTCATCCTTTACACCAAATTGGACTTGAATCGAATGGAAAACGAAATTGTGTAGCGCAGCAGCGTTTATATCTAATCTTAACTCTTTTTCGTCCATTCCACATGACATCAGAGCATAGAGACAAAATCTTTTTGATTTATTGTACCTGACTTATTTTATACGTACAGAATGGAATCTAGATGTGACCATTATTTTAGTCATTGTTCACTTTTTTACTGCTTTCTCATCATCATTTCATCTCTCAGTTTCATTGTCCATTTCCAGATTCGCTGTGTTGATATGAAAAGTGAATGTAAGCTAAAATTAGATCCGGTGTCTTATTTGACAAATTTATTGGTCTGGCAGATGCCTTATATGTGTTGACCAATTTGATAGTTGACACACCAAATAAAACATCATATAATCATGCTTGCAACTATTGTTTGTCATTTTATTTGTTGTAATTTTGCAATAAAATTTTGAAAAAAATCTGATCCAGCACCAAAGAACCCAAAAGCGTGCGTTGCAGCTGTGTATGAATCTTCACAACAATTTTATTTTGTCCGTACAAAGGCAGAAATTGGGTTTGTGCTTCCCTTTCCCTTATGAAAAATTTACATTGTGCTCATCTATTTATGTTCAGTTGCGCTGCATTTATGCAAATTAAGATGACTGACAGGAGTGAATAGATTATGTCAAGCTAAGGGGTAATATTTTGATTTTACCAATTTGGTCAAGTGAGTTTTGAATTGTTACGGATGGTTGGACCACCAAGAGGTTGCATTTCATAAATAGGCAATATACTAAGCTACTTATGGAACCTAACCATTTGAGAGAGTACCTGGGTCACCCATTAAGCATATTTTAGCTTGTCACAACTTATATGACTGATTAACTTTTACTTGTTAGAAAAAGGGATTGTGTCGCTCTTGTGTATATTAATTTTGGCTAGTGATGAGATGAACTGATGAGTTTATTCGGTTTTCTCCCCTTTTGTATCTACTTTCAAGTGCCATTTATTTAGGTACTTAAATATTAATTTCTTTCATCAGTTTAAGTTCGAGGATTGTTGAGAATCAAAAGGAAACAAGAGCATAATTCGATGGAAAAAACTCGATGTAAAATGTATGGAAATGTTTCTGTCTTTGTTCAATCGATCAGTACTCAAACTTATTATATAGGATTTATAGGAAGAAACAACAATGGGTTTTATTATTATATTGTTATAATACTCTATGCGTATTCATACAGATAGACCTTAAACTATGATTGTTATTGTTGTTACTGTCATCACGTAACCTACGAATATACTCACTCACATTTACACATATCTCAGTTATGACTTCGTTTGAAATTCTGGGGATTCTCTTAATATACCGATCAGAAAAAATAGTTTTATTTCTTCCGATTCTTTATTATTGTTGGCCACGTTGGCAGCAAAAAATCGTGTTGAATTGTTCCGTCTGTGAACAATAGAGAATTGCATGCTAGTGAATATATTTTTTAAGGATGAGGCGTTTACCGTCCTTTAGATATGTCACCTTGGTACAGGGTATGATTGACACATTGTCACCCTTCTGAACTAATGGGCTGATCTCAGAGGATGATGAAAAGTCAGCGTCAATTATTCACATCTCAATGTATTTCTGCTTTTTAGCAAGCAATTGCCATCAGATAAAGAAAACCGTTGAACTATGACATTTTCATTTTAAAATTTTAAAATCTGATTTTGTTAGACAGTTCCATCTGCTATTGGGCGTTTATCATTGAATGCTTTTTATAACTTATTTCAACTATTCCGTATGTATGGGTTTTATCTAGAACAGACTAAAACTGTTTTTTATTGTCTTATTGGTAACGACAAGTGACGGAAAAGTGACGAGAGAGAAAAAGAGAGAATAAAATTGAATTTTAAGAAAATTTGACGCTTCATAAAGCAATATTTATTAAATTACGTAATATTACATACTTGTCGGTTAAATTCATGAAAGCAAGTCAATTTCAAGCAGTTTCTTATCTACTTTTATTGTTATTTTCAGTTTCATCTAAAGTCCCGTTTCATAATGAATGGAGTTTGTGTCCGATGGAAAGGATATTTGGATGTGGACCGACTTGACGGAGTTGGATGCCTGGAATATGACGAAGAAGCTGCACAGGTACAGTTAAACCACGCAGCACACCTATTCAATCACTATATTTAGAGCATAAGTAGATGTAGAACAAGTAATCCAGGTACAACCTTTTCCTATCCTTATAAGTTTTTCCATTCCTTATAATTCCATGATTTCAAAAATCACCATATTGTTTAACCTTATATTTGTTTAAGAAAGAAACCAAATTATTATCCATCTCTCAATGATTTCTAAAATGGTTAAAGGCTGATTACAATTTTTTGTATGTACGTATTGACTATCAGCTATTATGATAATCCAGTACATCTTGCATCTGTATTTGATTTAAAAAATAGGCTGACAATCGTGGGCTTTTTGTTTATGATATTCTGATCATCATCATCATCACTGACTTTTATAATTTTGTATTCCTCTGTCAAAAAATGGTATATCTAATGTACATTTTTTCTATTGATTTTTCTTATAGATAGAAGACGCAATTTTAAGAGAACAAATCGAAAGGTACAATCAACGGCTGAGGGAGTTTGAGGAAAAACAACGGGCATATTGCGGTCAACAGGAGCGAGGAAACGATGTAGAATTAGAAGTCAGTCTTCCAACCACTTCTTGATTCACTTTTTTTAACATATAGAAAATAGTTTTAGTAGTAAATAATATTCTCCCTTCGTAATATTTCCCGTGATAAATATTGTAAGCATGTTAACGAAAAAAACCTATCAGAAATATATCTCGAAATAATTGTGTAAATTATGCCTTTCCTTTTGCGGTTTTGGTTTTGCTTATTTATCTGCATGGGATTTCGATGTTGGGACAATGGGAGCCTGGAATTAAGAATAAAGTAGTAGGGACGGGTGCAGGTGGATGACCAAGTAGAAACTTATGACACAAACATGGATGTCCTCATATTTTAGAAAAAGTTTTACAAGCGCATTTTAAAATATTGGTAGAATCATAAAGCATTGTTGCTTGTGTGCTTAAATTGTGGTGTATTGGATTTTGGGGGCTTTTCTCTAAATCTGTTTAGTATAGGTAATTGGATTCTCTTGTTTCCTCAGTGAATAATGGGTCGTCTGTTTTGACTTTTCATACGATATTAGTCTCTATGTAATCCTTAGTCCTTCATAACTGTATTAAGCCATCCAGGATATTAAACAAAATCTAACCTTTGTTTAATCTGTAAACTCGGTAGGTCGGTATGGGCTTGTTGAAAAATGGTAAGAGGTAGTAAGAGGTCATAAAACCCTCCGACCGAACGGACTTCGAAATTGAATTGTCCTGTGAACATTGCAATAAATCTAGTGAGAAAAAGTGTCAGACTGGCTGGTCAGCAGGAGTGACCGGCGGCCACAGAAGCCTTGTAAACCCAACCTACTTAGGGTCACGGCTACTTTACTGTGCCATACCATACAGAAATATGTGGTAATCTTTAGGTAGAAAAATTTCTTTTATTACCTACTTTTAGTCAAGGCAATAAACCAAATATTAAGGTCGTATTTAGTTTCTCCGATATATTTGTCGTCAAGTTATATTTTCAATTTAACTTTCAAAAGATAAATTCAAACGAAAGTCACCACGGACTGATGTAACTGACGAAAATGTGGCCTATAGTCTTTTTGTCACATCTCAAATAAATGCACTACAATAACTAATCGCTTTAAACTTTATAATAGTTTACATGGACTCGGCTCATTGAATTGTTCACGGCAGCAAGTGTTTTGTTATGCTATAGTTTAAAACGAGAAAAAGTTTATTGGATTGGACATGGACCCTATTCTTTGTTACTAATTGCATTGTTGTGTTACTTTAAAGGCTTATAATCAACCCTGTAGGTACATTGAACTGGCATTTAGATAACGTATCAGATAATCATACATGTGTATTATCATATGTGTTGGTAGTTGGTGGATGATTTTACTTCATAACCCTTTCGGGTTGTTTGATTTCCGTAAAATTAGACGGGAGGCACGTCCATGCCGGCTTGTCAAACAATTTCATGAGAAGAGAACGATGGGAACAAAAGGATTTGGATTTTTCTGTAGTACACATGCAATTGCAATTGCTGATCATCATGAATGAGTTTAGTTTAAAATGTCCCATTATTAAAATTATTATTCATGAGCTTTAACAAGAATACTTTGTAACAAGTGTAAAATGAGGAGGAGGTAGTGGATGGGGTGAGTAACGGTCATATGCAAAATAGATGTTTGGCATGTTGCTCGTAGGGAAATGAGGAGTTCTCCGATTTCCATACGTAAGTGGGATCAGGTTGACACTAAATTGACACATTTGCCAAATTAGCACGCTTTCTCTGGACCTGGTCATGTTCATGGGACAAGTTGAATGGTAGCTAGCGTGAAGCTTGAAAAAGCTGTGTAAGGGACCACACTGCCAAAGTTCTCATCAAATGACGGCAAAAAATGCATTTATTTGATCTCTCTGAGATGTCTCAATCAAATCAGTGTCAAAACTTTCTTTTATGTAGCACGAACACCCGAGTTTTTGTTTTCAGAATTTTTCATACTCATGGATAGTACAAATGAGAAGAGGATCGAGAAGGGTCTTTAAAAGACATTGACATGAATGTATCAATTTGATGAGTTTGATGCCTTTTTATTACTCCAATTGTACAAAGGGTATTTTTACATATTTGCATATGGGACAGTGGATGGACAGGATTTATTTTACGAATTGTTTGTGATACTGTTTGAAAAGTGTAGGAAAAAAGTAGTAAAGTGATCTTGGGATTTGCATCAGATGGTGTGCATACATACGGATTTGGTTTTTTACCCTGTATCAATGTGCAGGCAGTGGGGCTTCTGTTTGTCCAAAGGATTCTTCAAGTTGACACTTTTCATTATAAATCGAGACCTTCCGTGTTCGTCCTTAAATGTGTGTCGTAGGCTAGACTGGTCATAAAATTTATTTCAGAAATGTATTGTAAATGGAAAAGGTTAACTAGACAGTTTCTAATATAGATTTACAACTTCACACCTCTGTTTCCTGACAGGTTGTTGTGAGCTTCTTTGATAGGATTTAAAATCTAAATTACATAAATTTCAATTGATTTATAGCTTATCTTTAAGAGCAAATTCTACGACATAAGAAAGCTAAGATAGGCTGTAAGTCTTATTATTGCATTCGGTTTACGATGTTTAGGAAATCCTTGTGTTGTAGTTGTATGTAACCACTACCAAATTGTGTTTCCTCACACTTGAATAAAGGCTGAGAAAAGAGCAGACGTCCCTATATACGAAATTATGAAATACGAAATATCCTTGGAAAACTCATACATAATTGTTAACCAAGTTCGAACTCATAGTAGTTTCCTTTTAATCAACTCGTTTTAAACTTTTAGCATGTTACATTAAAATGAAGTCATAAAATTTTCCAAGAATTTAATTAAGAGATAAAACATTCTTTAGTAATGAAATAGCATGAATTCTTCAGCACATAAAAGGGTTTTGCTTATTCACATAAAGCGCACGCATATTACAACCATTAACCATTCTATATTTGTACGTTTTTATTGAATTTTAAAAATTTTCCTATACAGTCAAAGGACGTGCGTAGCCCATACGGAGTAATTAATAGATGCACAAAAGCCATATAGAAAAGAATTAAAAAATTATTTAATAATATCAGATGTGCATACATTTATAAAAGTATTTGCATAGGATCATATTATCCTTTAGTCCATGAAATAAAGCAGGAACCAAATACATTCTTTGTCAACCCTTCATAAGTTATGAATATTAAAAATTGAAATAGGAGTCCAACAGGCGTGATTCCATGTGTTTAGCCTGATGAGAAATTTACCACTTGGCCTTGTTGTGTTCATTTCGCCCTTGTCTGATTTATCATTTAATTCTGGATGTAATTTCCATTTATCACAGTATAGTTTTTAAATTTTTTTTTAAATAGGCAGTTATTATTTTGCTATATATGAAATATAAGTAAAGTTTCCCCAGCTGACTAAGCGATAAACCACATAACTGACTGAAAATATTGAAACTATAGGATGATTTTTTTTAGGAAAACTGACCCATCTTTTCATTTTAATTTTTCATGTGGGTGTCTATGCAAATCATATTGAATTAATCCTGTGATTAAAAAGGCAAACGATTGTGTCCTTCGGATAATAAATCTGTCAACACATTGCGTGGATTATTTTACACTAATCTCATCTCATCATTGTTATTTTATTTTATGCCTTTAATTTATTTGGCTTTGTGTCCTTGTCTTTTTTCCGCATGCATTTATGCAAACACGACGATATCATATCATTGCATCCTGGAATTAAATGTAGCCAAATCATCTCATATACAAGTTCCCTTATATAATTCTATGCTAACAAAGTTATTAAAAAGGTGAATCAGATGTGTCAAATTGTCACCAAGTGATAATCATTACTTTTATGTTAATTTTTTAATGCAAATTGTAATCCTTTAGGATAGATATGATACGAGACAACATCTGTTTTAAAATTTAAATTACAAACTAAACACAGAGAAAAAAGAAGGCTTATTTTGGCTTTATTATTAACAATTTGCATAAAGAAGACATCACGGAAACATAAAATAAAAATTTGGGTTATGACATCAACATATAAGGAAGGTCTTACATAAGTGCTTTTATATAAAAATTTAGTATGCCATTAGAATCAAAGGTTATTGCAATATATAAAATGAGCAATCCAAAAAACTGTCAGGAATACATAACTTGCAACAAATGGCAAATCTTCATGTTTCATTCGCCTTCACGTTCAATAAGTCAATGTGCAAATATTTGTATACAATTTATCCACAACTCGATGAGAAAAAAGGCACGTGTAGATTTAATATATTATTACTTAACACCGTGTCCTGTCTGATCCCGATTCTAAATAGAGCATTAAAAATTAAAATTCCATGCAACTTTCCAATTCTAATTCTGATCCCTCTCAAGACAATTTGACAATTCGCAAATAGAATTTTCTGCAATTGCATTTCAACAAAGCTAGGAATAACTTGATGTCAAATGCAGCTGTTACTATACTTTATGAAATAATAATATGAAAGTAAAAGTTCAGCCTTCTTTGAGTTGATTGATACAACACAATTAAGTAACAAATTGCTGCCTAAAAATGCATGACTTTTGACCCCTATAACATAAGGTACATATGTTCGTTGCCAGTTCTGAAAGAAGGGTTATGCGTCTTCTCTGTTTCTGTGTTGTGTTGTATTTATACAACCTATATAGCCTTCAAATTTCAAAGCATTCTAATAAAAAAAAGATGTAGGTAACTAGATTTTCCTCTTTATTATCTGTTGTCTACAAGCATAATGTTCTAGATGTAGTTTGTGTAATATGTTAACTCACAGACAGACATAGTCGTCACGCCCATTCCAATAAATAAAAGATTCAACCCGATGGGGGACTCGGACAGCGAAGCAAGCAACCCTTTATATCTTTTGATTCAGGGAAACATAATTTTTTCGAAAAAATTGATGCTTTTTTATTTTCCGTTTATGTGATAATAGGTGTCCCTTAGGATGAACAAAACAAAAGAAACCCTTTTTCCAGAACTTGTATTATTGCACGAGGTATACATTAGTTAGTTAGATCTACATTTGTAATTTACCATTTGATTATGACGATTTCTGACTTTGAATTGAATCGAAAATAGGGGCATTATATAAGCCAGTCAGTACGTATGACAATAAATACTACGGTATGAGATATCAGCAGTTGTGTTTAGTGATTACGATGGACAATTAGGACATTATACAGTTTGCTTTCAAACATGCTCATTTTTTTAAACCCTTAGCTTTTCTTGTATTTACCAGAAATATAAAAATTCTACTTGCTCTCATTTATTAAAATGACAGACTTTAGAAATCGAATCTAGCTTTTATTATATTGGCCTAATGACCGTTTCATTATTTCTTTCATCCCTTGAATCCTAATTAGTTTGTAATTAAAATGATATGAAATTAATCACACACTAAGCATTCTCTCTGGCTGTCAGTATTATTTAGAGCAGATGTGAAATAAAAATAGAAATTAAATGTTGGGGTCATTATTACATTGGTCAATATCATAATATTATTATTACGAAATTGGAATAATCTTTGCTTATTTGCTTTATCGTACTTTTTATTACCTTTCTGGTTGCATGTACGAACGAATAATACTATTTTTTTTAATTGAATTTGTATAAATATAAGTATCAAAACAAAAGATAAGCAATTTAAAATTTTCTGTAATTCTAACAATATCCTCTTTCTTTTCACAGAGTCGCAAGAATCTGAAATCTGAAGTCAGCACTGGACATGGACACGGACACTGAATGCGATTCCTCAGGTTCAGCTCCTACGACTTTCTCACCATTAGTCACAGTCAACCAAACACTACTGTTCTGCAGTACATTTCAAAGGTCCCTATAATATGTTCGTATCGTATGGTTATTTTTTGTCGTAGAAAATAGCAGCTATTATTATACTTTTACGAAGAAAAGGTGAGGAAAAGCACACGAGAATCAATTCTACTAATGCAATGTGAATCGACATTAGATTAATTATTATTAATAAGTTTTATTTAAATCTCCATTGTTTTATTATTTAATGATACATTATTTTAAGGTCATTTTAGATATATATTTATAGCTTTGTAAATGCCGTAGATTTCATTAATAAACAACAAAAATGATCGTTATTGAACATAAAACTTAAAAACTGTAACAAATTTATTTCACTCAACAGTATTTGCTCATTACTTACTCATTGGTCTTTTTTAACAAAGCAAATTCGGTTTGTATAATTTGCACAAGACAAAACCATTTTGATGAGAACAAAGTCGTAGGTAAAAAAAAATTATATTCAGTTTTCAACATCGATATTTCACCGTTTCATAAGCGTTTACATAATTGATATACGTTTTTACATAGGTAATAAAAGTATCCATCCTAAAAAAACAGAGATTACGTCTAGGTTGCGCTTGCACTGTAAGGGTAAGACAAGACAGGTAGCCGAAATCAATTTACAAAGATGTAGAATGTAGACTAATAGCCAGTTATTACTGAACAATCCTAAATAACCTAAAGTGTACAATATATTCAATTCCAATTCGTTTTTACTCCCACTAATTCCATATTCTATTACCCCCAAAGCAAATAAAATAACAGAAAAAGCAAACACAGTAATTCTCTCTTACTACAAGCTACTATAATACGAACGAAATAGTTGTGTACGTCTATGAAAGTTAACGCGATTCGCTTTAATGTTAAATGTACTCGTATATAATTCATCAATGTATAAAGAATCAGAACATTTACAACAAAAAACGAGTATTGAGAAGAATGGATTTTCTCTGAATTGAATATCCAATCCAACAAGTGATGATTATTACGGGGTATAAAACCACATTCGTTTTTAAAATACGCTGAGCCAAGGATTATCTTTTATTATCCCAGCTTACCTGTATCATTACGTCTCAATTTTATCCGAGTTTTTTGTCAATGAACACTATCACTGACCACACACGGGTTGATCAAATGACATCATTTACCATGGAATTCGGACTGATTTTTACAACAAAAAATTACTATATACAATGCTCAGAGTCACCTAAATAAATTACTATCATTCATATCTGTGTTCAATTTTTAAAAAATTGATTTATCATTTGAAATAAACCCTTTTTCACTAAGTGAAGGTGACCCTAAAGACATTAATACATTATATAGGAGAAATCTTTTACTTCTGAACGTTTCCATTTATAATATTTTTGGACAAAATTCATGGAAAAACGGTGAAAATAAAATACTGTACTGTAAGAAAAATATGCATATCAAACTGTGAATGTCATTGTCAATAAATGATGGAGATGTTATGAAATTGAAGTGGCGTTTACAGAGGTGTGAAAACTTATTGAAATGTATCCACTCTATTCTATTATATGTTTGTTGATTATTTAGAATAAAATGGCTTTTGGGGGCTTTGATTTCGATTTTGGAGAGAGATGTGCTTTCTGGCACCCATTCATTACAATATCGTGTTGTGTATGATATGAATGAATAGATTGAATATTGAATAGTGCGAAGGCAAAGAGAGCTCTAGAGTGGACAAAAAAGACGTCCTACTGTGACCCTTGTTCACAGTTCACCTCCGAAATATGTCAAATGCAAACACATTGCACAAGTTAACTTTGTTCTCTTTCATATCTAAAATCATAAAATACAATTACAATAATACAGAAAGCTCTATCCGGCAAATATAGCAATAGCATGAGAATGTGAACTCAGCATTGATTGTAAACGAGAACTGCTTTTCTTAATTTTGTGTACTTTAGCATAATATTATAATATTCTCTTGGGTAAACCAATGAAGATGTCTACCATCAAAAAGGGCAGAATGGAGCAGAAACATTTATTGTCCATGTCAATAGTAAAACAAAAGCCATTGCTTTATCAGTTATCCGCTCCAGAATTCATTTTCAACAAGGGAATTTTTGGGATAGTAACCATTTACTTTAGCGTATCGTGGCATGCTTTGGGGACGCGTAGCTCAATATGTTTCCGGGATTTGTTCCAACTATTTCCCGGATGATTTACATATATTACTTCCCATTTCAGTTTAGACGCTCCGTCGATTGCTCCGTTGATTTTGGGAACTTCACCTTAGGAAAAGGAACTCGACGAAAATTTGATATTTTAAAATTTATTAGGTAGTATATTTTAGTTGATTGTACATGTAAGAAATATGGTTGTAAACACACATATCAATACTAGAAGCAATGTGACCTTGTCTATCAAAAATTTATATTTTTAAGTGAAATACGTTCTCAACTAAGTGGGGACTCGTATAGCTGTACTTGTTCCCTTGTTTTATGGTGTCAACTTGTCAACTTCATTTTCAGCAGTTCAATATTAAAATGAGGCCAGTCTTGCAATTTCCTACGAAACGAAAGTGCATTGAACGATTGTCTGAAATAATTTTAAGCTTATTCTATACAAAATTTGAACGCCAATTATTATAAGTTATAGTGACATTGAGATGCTTCGAAACGAATGTGTAGGATGCTCTTATCCAATGGTATCCGGTGTTTGTGTAAGTTTCTCCAGACACAAATGGATTAATTTATGCAAGCTACTCTCGTACATAAAATTGTCAAGCCAATTAGATGTTGCAAATTAATATTTTAATATTGAGAAAGCTGCTGGGATGATACTGACTCTTATTTAACTTTGCAAATGAACCTATAGAGACTGGAAACTTTTCATGGTCAACTTACTACATATTTACTTGCATCAAGAAGCAAATTGACGTACAAATCCGATTTATTCACTCTTTTTATCATTTTCTGTTACAGTCATAATACAGCTCTTCCTTTCTGATGAAGAACTACTTAGTTTTACAGTTAACAGAGAGAGAAAGAGAGTTAACAGAATTCGTCGAATTTTCATGACGAATTTGAAGAAAATGGTTGAATTAAATTAAAAACCATTTATTATCAACAGATTGTCCTCAAGTTCTTTTCCAGCCTTCAGTCGAACTAAATATTATCAGCATAAGCTTTAGTAAAACAAAACCTAACGAAACTGAAAAATTCCTTGAACGAAACAATAAGCTGCAAGGCGACATTTTTTTAATGAAATATAGATTCAATAATATTATATAGAGCAATATATCTTCCCAAAATGCTAAGTTGCTGATAGCATTTCTAAACATTATGAGAATCTCATCTCATCGTGAATGTGAAAATATAAAACATCCACTAAATACGAGCTAGTAAAGACACGATGGATAAAATTAAATATTTTGTCTCTATTTCGTGGACGCAGTAGTGGATTAAAATCAACCCACTTCACTCGCAGGGATCTCATAAGCTTTCTCTACGTATCCGGCTGTTCCCTTGTACTGTTGCAGATCTCATCCTAATCCTTGTACAGCAGCTAGGGTTGACTTTGACTTTAGCTTAAACAACCAGTGTCAATTTTTATCTCATGAAGAAATTATCAAAAAGAGACCTATTTATGCTAACCTAACCTAACGTAATTTTAAATCCCTTCTTCTACCTTTTACTACGATTTTGATTCTATGAATGAATTTAGTTTCCAATACGTTACTGCATTTTACATATATTTCCTTTACTTTTATTAGACGCGTTGTAAGTTGCAAAGAAGGATAAGGCTATTTCTGCATGAATATAAATTATATTTATTTTTTGATGCAACTTCTCAATTCAATGATTTTACGTTAGTTCATATTGGCTGTTTTCCCCTTTTTTGTTGATATTCAAGGGTCAGTGAGCACTTACTGAAATCATACTATAATTATTATAATTCCAATAATCCTCTGTGAAATGGGTGTCCGTCCCCTTTCAATTTAAACAATGAATAAATATAATACTACTACTTAGTTATAGTATTTCTTGTTATGTAATCCAGACGCATCTCAATTTTCTTATTTTATAAATATATAAACTCAAAATATTATGCACGGTTGTATGAAATAATTTCCTAGTTTTCATACATTAAAAAAACTCCTTTGACAATTAATGAATACTTAACTGAAATGCGTATAATATTAAGTATTTTTAAAGCCATTTCAATTTCATGAAAACTACACTTGGAAGAATAATCGATCCAAAATCCAATAATTATTTAAAGCTAGATTGAAGGTGTCATTTTAAATACATTCGATGTCACAAGTTTATAAAATGTCACGACTTACTACACATTAGGGCTGCTGTAGATTTCTATATTTTTTAACTATCCCTTATATTTAGGTCTGTTCTGGTGTGATATTATACTGTACACCAACTTAAAAGAGAACTTGACACTCCAACCATAATATACCATTGTGTGATGCTTTTTTAAGGAAACATGAGACTTCATCCTTTGCACGAAATGAACCCATATTATTGTATCGTCTCGACGCATCAAATACAACTACTTAGCCGTCTTTGATCCATTACATGCCTCTGCTACTGATCCTTATCAATGATATCTTTCTACCTCGCCTTTTAAACATATAATCCAGATTGACAATGATATAACGTATTCATTCACTATTTTTTCATCACTTGCACCATATCTTTAGGAGAGGGTAAAAAGGGCTACTGATTTCAAATAAAGATGAGATGAAATCTGATACACGGGTTGCAATTTCAAAGCAATACAAATCCAATCGTCCTATCTTTTAAAATATATTTATTTACTCTTTCAAAAACAGGGCATTCTCACTTTCAGAAACGGTTTTTCTTTTTGTTCAATCGGACAATAAATAATAATAATAACAAACAACAGAGATTTCAAGATAATGGACAGATCTGATCTAATGATATTAGTAAACACCCCTCTAAATTGCATAGGTGTTTCTTTCTTTTCATAAACCTACAGTGTAATACAACTCTCTATGTATTTATTAAGTATGCTTAGGATTATTAAATTGAAGAATTTATTTATAGAGCTAACTAAATAATATTTTGCGTTCTTTAATAAAAAGTTATACTTTAGCTACGAAAAGGATTTTGAAGATTCAAAGAAAAAAAAATAAGAGCTCACAAATTGTATTTTTTAACTGTTGAAGCTGAAACCCCTAAATTAAGAGCTTATTAAATATTATGGGCTTTTAACAACTCTATAATTCAGAATTGAGCTCTTCATATTTTTTAAGCTAATTCCCTTCATTAGAATTTTAAGTAAGTTGTAATTTTTTTGTTACATCTAGCTATTTTAAAATGATCCACTTTTAAAGCAATTTTATATTTAGGTATTTTTACTATTTCAAAGGAAGAAGGAGGCACTATAGGTTGTAAAATATTCTTCGTGAGTAGAGTGGGATCGTGTTTCATGAAATTATTAAATGATTTTGTTGCAGTAAAACACACCCGGTGTACCTTACACACTTTATTAGAGTAAAAGATCTGCGGATGCTGGATTGCTAGCTGAGTTCAATATTGACTCAAATGTTTATAGGGAGTCCAGGAAGGAAAGCAAAGGGTTGATTCAGCTTAGTTGAATACTGTGGGTTTTGTGTAAAGTAACCTTTTACATCAGAGATGTATTTCAGTATAAATTAATAAAGGGTTTCATATTTTGATATCATGTCATATCAAATTATTATAACGACTTAAGCACATCACAGGAGTGTGTTGCATTCTAGATTTTATAAATCAAGAGACCAGGGTAATTTATTATGAAAATACAAGCACGAGGCAACACCTGCACAAATGAGACTGTCACTAAAAACTTTCACATTGGGTCACATATACACATTATATGTCATTGTCTGTCATTAGCATTTGTTTCATACTTAGAAAATGGGCATGATTTATTTTTAGATGCGATAATCATCTGCCCTGTTAATCTATAAAGAATTATTGGATCAGAAGGATGATGTAAATAATCGCATTTTAATAACACCTTTATAATAAAAGTAACCCTTTTAACGATGAGAGAATTTTGAGGCGTTTTTGCCAAATTCATTAAGTCAATTTCATTTCCATTATTAATGAAACTTTTCCCGCAAAGTCATCCAAAGTTTGAAAAATCCTTGATAAATTCATTAAAAAGATGAATGATGACTGGGAAACAGTAATGATGAAACGTGATAATAAAAGAGCATTTAAAATTTTGTCAAATAAAAGGGGTTCGATTTCATTTCGTTGTTAAAAAGGGCAATGATTTATTATTTGATAGAATATAACTGTAGACTTGGAATACTGCATAAAGCAGTAAGGATGACATTTCATATTTACTTTTATAAATAAGTAAATAGGGATATAAATAGTTCAATGAAATGTCGTTTTCTTTTTTATAAAGCCAAATAGTCAACTCAAGGGGCATTGCATTCTATTTAACATAAGTACACATGACTGGTTTGCGACTCACATTGCTTGTTAAATATTTCAATAATAGCTAGCTAGAGAAATATGTTTTGTTACATTATCAACTATTTCAAAATATTAAATAGTAGAGGGGCAAGTGGGCAAGAACATTTTATTTTTTAAATTTCAATTCGTTGCATTTTGAAGAATTTATTTTATAAATGTTAAAAATAGAGGCTATCGAGCCATAAATAAAAATATATAAAATTCTTTTCGTCCCATTTACTTACTGCTATCGTTTATTTGATCAATATAAAATATTGGTGTATGGCAATGTACAAAGGAAAATAAAATAGCCTATATATACCCATATACCTACTTGGCCCAATTTCATGGGAATCAGTAAAATTTGTTAAACTTTGAAAATGTGGGTGGACCCTTTTGGTCAGTTGTTGGATGACATCTCTATTAAGCAACAAAAGAACCAGGCTGATGACAAATGACCACAACAAGCTACAAATTCCAAAACCGTTTTATTTGATTTTTCAAATAAAATGGAAATAACTTTCTGAGTTGGAGGCTTGTGCCTCCTCTTCAACAAAGTAGCCTTTTCATTTATTATCAAAAGCCACTTTACACTTCACATCATTGACTTTCTCACTCTTATCGTTGTATGAGCTTTTACTAAGGAAGACAAATAAAAAAAGAAACTAGGTATCATTCTTTAGCTTAAAAAGTCATTCATGAAAATCAATGAAATAAGAATACCTACTTTACCTCCATTCATCAGATCGTCCATCTATATCTACAGTCAACAAACCGTACGTTGTGTAGGCTTTACATTTTTTTATATTTATGTTTCATAAATATTTAAAGATAAAAAAATCCTTTAAAATAAAATTGGATAAACGATTCAATCACACTCAATCGAGTTTCAAAGGTCCTTCATTCGTAGAAGGTCTATCTCTCTCCTGTAAAAGTTTTTTTTTGCATGGAATGAAATTCTCCAGAGACGCAACAAATTCAGCGTTCCCTTCTGAATTTATACTGCAGTTAACTTCAGCAGTCGCTTACAAATTTCAATAGATATTTTATTATTATTTATTGTGAGCACCTTGTCCTCTACCATCGCCATGCAATGCTTATAGTTGAAACTGGAATGTTGAAAATGATATTTCATCAATATTAAATACAATTCAATAGAAGTACTTTCAATAGGGGTAAAGGTGAGTCGTGAGGCAGGGCAGTGAAGTATGCGTTTCATATTATCCTGATCATTATTATAAAGTATAAAGTTATACTTTAAAGAGGTGCAACTTTACATTAGGGGAATTCATATAATTTTTAAATGCATTTGGATCTGTAGGGTTGGGTTCGTATTGATAAGGTCAGAACTCTCAATTTATTTTATTATAGGTACTAAACAGACTCAAGTCTCATATCAATTACACAGGATTATATACATGAGGGAAGAGAAGAGGATGGATTTGGATTGACTCGTCACATTTAATAAGGACACTAATATGACAGTTTGATCCTTCCTATTATCCGGTAGCTTATGCAAGTCGCTCTCTAATAAAAATAATCAGAATCACACAAGCGCTTCTGTATCGACAATCGTCATTGTCATTCAACATTATCTGGGTATGCGTCCCAGCTAGTATACATTGTCAATAGTTAGTTTTAGTTGATGGTGGATACAACAACCATGAATAATTTCCCGAGAGGGTGAATCCACAACGGAGACCAAGTCACTGAGGGCCTGTGTAGCCTATTTCGCTAGGTCCACGCCAAACGAAATGATCGTTCAAAACCCGAAAGTGAGAGTTAAAATCAATGTATAAACGTAACATACAGAGCACGGGAAATCATTTTTGTTACACAATCTAAAGGAAAGGGCAATTGGAAAAAATCAGCTTTTAATCCGGTTTCATAGGGCATCCACTGTCAATCAGGTCATGTTTTATCCATATATGTATTTCTATAGCTAAGACCAAATCCAACTGTAAAGTAGCGTGTAGTCAAACATATCAAAATTAAAAGCTGTATAGTTTACTCTCATTTCTAAATCTTTTGACCCGTATAAAGGTTAAAAAGAATTGCCTAGTTAAAGTCTACTCATTTCTGTGTGTCCACGATTTCTCCGTTGGTGGCACGATTTGGCTTTTGATCTTCTTTTGGAAGACTGACTTCACCGTGGAGATGTTTTACCTGAAAGGTGTCATGCACTACCCGGGTATTTCTAGATTTTAAGATGATACGCTGCAGCGTGGAATCACGATGAACGATCGGATGAAACGATAGGAAATGTGATGACTACCCCCATGCAAAGATTTATTTTTTAGCAACAGGGGTTCCCTAATCCTCTCATTATTAAAGTTGTCTAACTCATACATCCCAAGGGGGTCCCCTGCATCTCCCTCATTTCGATTCCACTTCACATCTCACTTTCTTTCTCTTTTCTCTCTATTCAATTCATTTGCTCATTCTCTGCATGACCCTCTGCACTCTACACCCTGGATAAATTTATTCTCTGTCCTAATGTTGACTGTATATACACTATTACAATGATCACGATGATTACATATGAATGATGATTATCAAAAGTGTCAAAAAGTTTCCAAGTTTGAGGCAATTTGAGTTCAAACAAGTGAGAACTATTCGTTTATCTTGAGCCTAACCAGAAAGAGTGTTACGTAATAATGACACATTTAAGTACAAAATCCATAAAAAAGGAAAACTGGTAAAAATCCATCCATCCAACTGATGTCAGAGAAGACGTGTGGCAGACATAATAAGTTAAATGAAAGGGTTTGACTTCTTTCGTTTACGTAAGGAATTACATTACATCCTGCCTTTGTATCGCATTATTGTCATACTAGACTTTTTTATCAATTGACACTGTCAATATTTTAATCATCTGACTCAGAGTTGACCTAACGGCACACGTTTTCTTTTTGCAATACTTTCCCGAAAATGGTGTAAATCTCGTGGGAATCGGTCATGATTTTGTGAGTATACACAATTTAGAACTACATTTTATTTTAAATATGATTTAAAATTCTTCTTTATTCACAACTTCGTTTTGTATTATCATTTTCCGAGTTTTTGACGTACACTTTATTTATACAAAGACACCATCAATCAACAAAGCTGTTACCATTGTCAGGCACTAGACAATTTTGATTACATTAAAAAATATTTTTTATAAGAGATTAACTTTTATCACGTGGGGTTTTCACCCTGTCTGAATTAATTACAAGAAGCGTTAATCAGTACATTTGCATCATGAACAAAAACAAAATGAACTGCAAGGATTGTTACATACATCGATGAAATATTCAATTTGATACGAGAAGAACCTAAAGATATATTTTCGTAAAAAAACAGAATATACACTCCTCTATATAAGTAAGGCAGGCTGACTTATCACGAATACAGTTTTATTACATACAATAAAAGTTATTAGAAAAGGGTTAATAATTTAAAAAATGGGTCGTTTTAGTATTTATAGTTGTTATGTTATGAGATCAGTTAGTTAAACCCATTTTACACAAACAATAATTGTCTTTAGCATGCAATATATTGCATTACTTTTGTATGACCCTACGAAAATATTTGTACCACCACCTACACGTGGTCTGTTATCATTAGTCAGTCTAAATTATTCAGTAACAACTCATATGTTACAAAAAATATTTGGTAATAGATGTTAACGTTAACAAAATATGGTAGTTTTTCTAAAATGAATAAAAAACGTGAGTTAAAACTTGAGACACAACAAACTGAACTAAAATCCCAAATTTTAAAATTCTAAAATACTCACATCGAAAATTGAGATAAAAAACGACTTTCTCCTAAAAACATTGCTACAGCTGTAATCAACGGCAGCATTCTAGCCGATATAATTTTTAAAAAGATTTTTCTCAGTAAAAATGCTATATAGCTTAAGGATACGGTGAGCATTGTGAGTTTAAAACGGGATGTATACACAAGTGTCATAAATGTAGTACATTGTAAGTTAACTCTACCTAGATTAGATTATTGTACATTTATGTTACCTATAAAAAAATGCACGAGGTTGGACGGAATTCCCTGACTTCCATATATTCTTGTTACGTCTTGCACCTGTCGCTCTAATTAATCAATTAATTAGTTTCTGTTTACTTAGCACTAGATGATAAAAAATAGGGCTGGAATCACGGGAGTCTAACTAGTCTAACAACCCTGAATGATTTATGAGGAATTGTTATTAGGTAGTATCTATAGATAATATACGGAGTTGTGGTTTTTAAAACAAGGTTACTACTGTTAATAAAATCAACGAAGACATTTCTTATAATGTAGCTGACTTCCAGCCCTTTTATGCATGCACTACCAGGTAAAACTAATCTAGATTTTCAGCTTAATCCAAATTGGTCAAATGGATATGAAGTTCTCGGAAGGTATGACCAATCTTGCCCTGAAGAGTCTGCCTTTTTAGAGTAAAAGCTCGAATAGCGACCAAATGCCTGTAGCATTCCATGCTCTTGTTGTACCTGAAAGAATTATAAAAAAACAAATCACTTTTTTATTCATTGCTTATTAGTTCACAATAGAATATGTTCATCTTCATTAGCATCTCTATTATTCATCAGCATACGAAAAATTAAATATATGACATCTATACAATTATTCAACTAATCTTTGTTTGCTCCCTAATAATCTCCTTCTTAAGTAGATAAGTAAAGTAAGTAATAGTGTTGTCATTCTTGAATGAGGGTTTTCATTCTTCTTGGCATTGTTCAAATAGAATGAAGCTCAATGTTACAAAATCACCTACATAAGTACCTTAAGAGGATCAATCCGCAGTAAAAAGCAAACATGAAAGGGATTCCAATTTCCATTAAACGAAATAATGTATCATCATAATATTATGTGTATTTAATTCAGCCAAATAAAGGAAGAGAAAATTGGATGATTTGAGTAGCGTGGGAGACGAAGGGTCTTACTCGTCTTAGGAAGAGGATTAGCTAAAAGACTCTCATCCTTTTTTAAGGAAGACTTTCTACGAAAACTAACAAAACTTAAAAGCACCTTTGAGAAGACTCTTTGCTAGATGATAAACTTAACAATATATCATAGTAATATACCTTGTAAGTATCATATACTTCAGCTTCTGTCTACAACTTTTTCATTCATCTCTGCTTAAAAAATGCGACTGAATCTCACAGGAGACATCCTTTACCATTTACCTAAATGAAATGCAACAACTCTCACTCACAAAGATCACCCGACCCGACATAAAAAAAAATCGGAGAAGCATTTTTATTACTGTACTCTTGTAATCTTTAGTCACCAAAGAAGGACAGACGACGACGGTGATATTCCTCACTGCCTATAACAACACTTTATCTGATTATGACCTTCTTTTTTACTCCTTACACCCTTACTGCTACTTCAAGTTCAAACAAATAAACATTTAGCACATGAACGTCAAGCTCCTACATGACCTGAATAGTATAAATATAACATTCACGCATTCAAGAGGATCTCTATCTTTAATGGATGATATTAGCTTCAGTGAGCACCCTAAGCTAAGCTGTTTAGTTAAGAAAATTCATCTTGGGATGCCGACAAGACGACACTACCAATCAATATCTTGTGAGACGAAAATCCATAAATCCTATTTTATACGGTTCATCACACTGTCATTTTCCACTTATTTCTCTCCCTATTGTTGCATTGCATGCAGACATTTCCAGAAACAACAATTTTTCTAGCTAAATCACTTACACTTTTCGGAGAAATGAGGAACTCTAAAACCACACTTTCCTGTTTTGTTTCTTACTATGATATAAATAATAATTATTATAAAATAGGTAATCATTATCATCCGATTTTATACGTACCTCTCTTCACGGGAAATGTCCACCCCAACGGTTTGAATCGGACTTTCGATATTCGTTTTAATTACAGAGGCAAAGTTCTTAAGGATCAACCGCAGAGCATTGCATCCGGCCGTCATATGTCTAAAATTAAAAAAAAATGGTTTTCATTAATTAAAACAAACAGCAAAGGACATTTTGAGTGAGATACAGAGACACGCCCCTATTTATACGCAATATAACTAGGAGCAATTTAGTGCCTAGGATGTAAAGAATGATCTCTTGATCTTCTTAAAATTAAGCAATTAAAATAAACAACTCAAAACTGATTATCCTTGTCACGAATCAGTAAGCAAATCTCCAGATTATTCAAGGCTTATTAAAGGTAAACTTAAGTCTGATCCTAAATCATCCTTCAGGCTAGGGACTACTTAATTTGATTCTACATTTTCTGAACCACATTTCCCTTTCCCTGTTTGAACTTTATACATATACAGGACCCAGATATTTTCATCTCATTGTTACTCCTAATTTGTAGGCTATCACAAGAGGTCTTACACAATTTATGAGTGTTATTGCATCCCGGAGGCCAACTCTCTAAAAAATTATGACGAACCCTCGAACATTTTTTCTATTTATTCAAAATCAATAACAATAAGTCGAGTGTTTTATGCGTAGCGTAGTTGTGTGAGAAGAGTATCAATTGACCCTTTACCCTTACAAAGCCTATTCATCCTATATATTGCAATTGCAGTTGGATATTATTTAGAGAAGATGAGAAAGAGTATCCGATCTCTTTTAAAGAGGATTGCAAAAAGATATACAAAAACATAATATATATTTCAATAAAAATAATGGCTGACGAGAGGATTGGGGGCCGAGAACTAACGCTGAGCGGAAGAATAAATGTTCGCTCAAAACTATCGTCATTAAATAGTACAACATGGGCCATTTATAATCGGATTCGAAGCATTCATAATTTTGAAATAAATAAAGTCTATGGTAAGGATGTCGAAAAGATAAAAAGATGGAAGCCTATGATGTTAGATAGGCATGTGAAATAGGATATGGGACAACTGCTGCTGGAAGGATAATAATTCATTCAGTTCAGTCAGTCAGGAGTGAAGCTCTAAGTCTGCATTACCAGATAGGATAATTAGATAAAACTAGTTGATTGACAAGAAGGGTTGGGCCAACACGCTTATTTTGGGTGATCTGACAAGGTGGGCGGCCTTCCCTTTCGAGAGACACCAAAGTTTCATCTGCTTAAGACCAATGACATCCTAACAAGATAAAACTAGCAACAACGAGGGGAGACTTATGCATCAACTGACACTGGGACGAGTGGGACTTTGTATACAAGTAATCAGTACAAAATGCCCGATCCCGAACCGGCATCCCTTTTTTAAAAATGTACAATATAGACCTTCATTCTATTCGTTTGAATTTAAGTAGAATAAAGAACTACCTAACTTCAGTGTTGAAGATTGCCCAATTTGAATGAATAGATCACATGAAAATGAAAATACATTCGAATGATTCATCTCCCTGCTTCTCTACTTTATATTGTGTACCTCTACCCAGCTGCAATATACAGCAAAATATATATATATGCAGCAAAGGAAGATCATGATCTATCATTTTATTTGATATTTTCAAGTTTCGGAATAGGGATTCAGAATTCATAGTAAAGTAACGATTTCGGAAGTTTGGAGGCAGAACAGGAAGCAGTATACATGAGAATTAATTTGTAAAAAGTAATAAGTAAGCTAATTACAAAAGAGTGAATTATGTTAATCCAACAGGAAATGGGATGGACAGCAAAGGTAGACTAGCAGATGAGCACGATCCTTTTAGTAGAAGTCTGTACAACTATCTCGAGTAGACTTTTCTTTTAAAATTTATTATATCTATTTTACTCAAAACATCCGTAAAATTCATCGGTTTGATCTAAACCTCCATTTAATAATAAAAAACTATCTATAATTGATCTACTCATAGCAAAGCATACATTCAGTCAGAGTACGTTTAAAATTGTCTACTGCAACAACCCATATCAATATCTCACCTTTATAATCAAGTAATGTCTTAATTTCGTCTCTTTTATGAACGAGTTAAAATAAAGACATAAAACAGATAAAGCAATGAAAGGGCTGCCACTTGGGATCAGAGGAAGTTGTAAAATTAACAAGTAATTACGAAAGAGCTCCGACCCGATTTCATCCAACTGCCTCTTAATTTTTAGAGTTAACATCCCAAAACTCCTTTCATTCATTCACCCGACCAAAAAATGAAGGGTATGGGTATGATTGAGAGAAGAAAAGGGTGGCCAGTTAATAACTACAAACTTCAAGAACAAACAAACAAGTATAAGTCCCTCTCATCTCACTAGTAATCATACACAATTACACCACTCCACTCACTCACTCCTACACTTCCAATTTCGGCCTTCATCCAAATCATTTACCAACCTTAGACAACAGTATTGATCCCGGATGAAAATAAAGGGTCAAAGAAATAGTAATAGTAGGAAAAAATAAACAATATAATGATGGCTAGTTAACTTACGCTTCATATCGACTCTGAAGGAGTTGCAAAATAGATGGAAGAAGGGCCACACATAGATCCAGGTTCCAGATAGATCTATGGGAGAAAACATCAAGAAAGTTCATTAGCCATATCTTTTGTCAAAATTAACTCTTATGCGGTTTGTCGGCAACTTCGCGATTGATGGGAAATCAGAAAGAAGGCAGAGAAAATTGAGCTACTAAATATCCTTAATCGGTCACATACATATATTATGATTGACCAGGTACAAAGATACTACAGTACGTACATACGTAAACAAAAAAACAATTTTCTCATGTTAGTCCTTCCTTTGCGTCTTTATAAGTTTATCTTAGCAGGTGGTGAAGGCTTTACTTGTCATTTTAGATGTAACAACAAACATAATTTTCCCATAAAAAGGGTAAATTGCCTGAAAACTACAAGATTCTATTTGCTTTCAAAGTTGTTAAGAGAATTTAGGGTTGTAACCCATAACAGAGAGAGAGAGAGATCTCATTCAGTATCAACTTTTACGATCGAATTTTACCTTGACTTGGTTTTCTTATTGTTACTAAAAACCAGCAATCAAGGAATAGGTTGATTGAAAATAAATTACAAAAAATAAGTTGTGACTTTTTTAGAATGAAACTTTGTAAAAAATGAGTAAAGATCGTCATAAAATTCTACTGTAAATCACGTAAACTCTAACCATCGAAATCTACGTGACTGATAACCATTTGAATAATCTGTCTCGAAGGCAGAAAATCGTTCATAACAATGTTGCTCACAGTTGATTGATAAATATCTCTAAATTTTAAATTTAATTTTACTTTATTTCCATCATTCAGTGGAAAAGAAAAAAACTTACGGTCGAAGGACTAAGACACTTAAAAGATCCACAATAACAGTGACATCGTGTAGACTAACAGCGGTATCCAGCGCCGTCTAAAATTTTAATATATAAAATAAACAAGATTGTCCTCAATTTTAAATGTATGTTCACATCTTCACATATTTAATACCAAGCGGTTTATTCACCTTAACGTCTTTTGTTTGCCAAATATTGTAAATTATTCGTAAATTTCTCTGCCTTGCTACTAAAACAGCTATAACTGGCTGATGTTCTCGGGCAAGGTTCGAAAACACATCTACTTCGTTGACTTCTGATATATGAACACCACCTTGATATCCCATGGAAGACTTTTTCTGCATTTCAAAATGAGATTAAATTAATAACATTTGTAGGAAAAAAAGAAAAATCGTATCATTCATGAAGATGTAATTACGGGAAGAAAATCATCAATCGCCAGCCCTGCTGGTCGGTCCACGGGTATTGGCACAAAATCATCTTGAGCTTTGGAATAGTCATAGTCAGTCTTCTTGAATTCATCATTATTCATCAAGTCTCGAGGTGATGCTTTCGGCATTGGCTTTACTTGACACTGAGCAAGAGGTCTTTCCGGACTTCTAGGTAGGAGCTGCAACGGTGGTGGTGCCTGGGAGTAACTCTGTTGTTGAGAAAGACGATCACGATTAGGAGCTTGAGGCTGTTGTTGTGGTACATCTCCCTTGGATGGCGGTGCAAGAGAGGACTCAGACTGACTATTCTTTATTGGATCTTTTCTTGCACTAGATAAAAAAATAATTTTATATAACTAATGTCATGCATTTTCGAATTCTTAAACGTACAAACGTATGCTAACAATTCAATCATTTCAGTTAAATCATATTTCTGAAATTACCTGTACACTGTGTTGGAATACAGTGAATCGCCACAAGAAGACCGGTTGTCTGTGCTTCTTCCAGAATATGGGCCACTAGAATCATCTGATAACGAGCTCTGCCTACTAGAAAGGTATTCGGGACTTTGACTTCTTGCACTAAGTACAGGACCATTCGGACGAGATAAGTTGTTCTGTGTAGGCTGACCAGGGGCAAAATTAGGTACACTAGCTCTTCGTGGCGATGTGTCAGGTGTCCTGGTTTTGGAATGAGTTCGGGTGGTTACGTATCTGAACTTCGTACAACGACCATTGGTGGGATCAAGACGTGGTGAATTGGATTCGTTGGAGGTTGAAATAGAAGGTTCTATAAACAGAATCACATTTTTATAACACAAATATTTCGATTTTTCAAAAACATGCACAAAACTTTTTTCTCACCATCATCTGGAGGGGGATAAAATTCTTCTGGAGGTGGAGTTCGAGCAACTTCAAATAAAATTAAACGAACAATTATAGCAATTGGACAAATTTTTAACCCTAACGCCCTAACTTTTGCATGACTGCCATTTTCATTTTTTCTGCTATTTTACATAGACGAATTTAAGCTTACGATCTCTATGAGGACAGAAGACTTCTTTAAAATTTGTGCCGACAAATGACACAGATTCATCTTCTGGATCGGTTGGCAGACTATCTGAATCTTCGTTCGCCTTCATAGCATTTCTGAAAAACAAGAATAAATCAATGAATAAATTATGGGATTTTTAATCAGATAGATTACAAAATTTTAACCAGAAAAATTTCGATATAAAGACAACAAATAAATAATTCGAACTTACAATGACTCTGCAAATTCAGTAGATCGTTCCTTGTTAAAATTCTTTCTCAAAGAATGCCCGGAACTAAGGGCGGCTCTCAGCTGTTTGGGGTTACCGATTGGATGGACTCGACGGAGGTCGACCACAAAAACAGACACATTAGTCATTTGAATGGTAACACCAACCTATAATAAATAAAATAGGTAAGTACATTGTCAAATAAGCAATGTTTTGTACTGTTGTTAAGAATTTGAAACTTACCAATTGCTCATGAGAAACTGCAATATCTTGAATTTTGGACCATGTTGTAGCCACCGAGTCGTGCGGTTCAGGAGGCTCCCAACCATGAACACGAAGGGTTTCTGATGAAGCAGAAAATAAGCAGGTACCTTGCGGGTGGAATGTAAGACATCTAAAGAAACAATATATAATTTTTATATTGACAATTCATTAATTCATCAAAAACTCAAATACTAACTAAATTGAAACTGGGTACATAAAACATACCGAACAGGAGGTACATCGGGTATACTAGATGAGATTAATGAAAACGTTTCAAGTTCCCAAAATTTAACAGTTCTATCCAAACTTCCCGACGCTAATAAAAATTCATGAGGATGAAACTCAACACCAGTAACTGGACCTCTGTGATCCGAGAACTCAGTCAGAACCTTCCCTACTCGAATATCCCACACCTATTAATTAAAAAGAATCACTTATTTTTTAACAGCATACATAGTTGGAAATTGTTAAGTACGTATTAAATTCTTCATTCAAAAAATTATCCTCAAACGTTTTCTTTCAAGTAATCCATAAAAATGCATTGGGCGTTTTAAAGCCTACGCACCAGACTACTTGTCTTTATACAAACTTCATTAGTTCGAATCAACAAAAACGCATTGAGATGTAATAACAACGACAACGATGTCAATGCACAAGTTAAGATTTCTCTATCAGAACATTAAAAATATACATTTGGCCGTAGACATTTTTTGTGGAAAGTTTTAAAAGATTTTTCCTAATAAAACAATATTCATTATCATTATTCAAGCCATTCCTTAATTTACAAAGGCTGGGTTGCTCATCTTTCCAAATCTGTCGTCGTGACTGTATCTTCGTAAATAAGGTAGTTTAAAAGACCTTCAAAACAACTTGTCATGTCTATATAATAACAAAGATGTAAGCCTCTTAGATGTATCATCCTTTATCCAGTGTAGACATAATATCTTCATGGAATGGCAATATAAATTTTCGCAATAACATAAAATCCCAATTGGTAAAAATCCTTAATGACCTTATGTACTGACATTAATGTCCACTTTCTTTCTTAAATTGCAATACTTGCTAGTTTACAACCCGAAGCAATAATATAAATTAATATGAATGGTTTTTACTAACAAGACTTTAAACATCACTACATACAGACACCCAGACATCGTATAATGTCTACAGTAGAGAACATAAATCTCTACAACTTACTTTAACGTAGTTATCGTCTCCCCCGGAAGCAATCCATTGACCATCCGGGCTGAATTTTAGACTATTTACTGTACCGTCATGTCCCTTATACCCAAATATATGGCCTTTCTTGCGGGTATCCCATAACTGTAAAAAACCATAAAAAGCAACATGATCAGCATAATATTACGAACTTATTTTATAAGGAGACGGACTTGACTTGTAGTTCTAGTTCCCAATAAATTGTCAATTACAGTGAATTCTCAACGTCAAGAATCTTTAAACTTTTAAAACAGCCCAGGGCTATCGGCTTGACTCGTTTACTATCAAATCAGCCAAGCTGTCTAACTCTCAAGTTAAAACTAACCACGTCACTTAATCCATCATAATCAATCAATCAATTCCTAGACAAACGGAGTTTAATGATAGAACAATAAAGCTAGATTACTTTGATAACGGTAAACATAAACGGTCTTAAATCTTTGTGAATAACCGCCTAACAAAAAGATTTTGAAGTTCATTAAAAATTCGTTTAAGCTCATCATTAATCTCTAAGCACTGGTTTTATCTTAAGTCATTAAAGTTTTCATGTTTAGACTTGACAATTTATTGCGAAAGTGAAGGTATGTTTGTAAAATTTAGTAGCACTTGATGCCTCATGTATCACAAACCTTAATTTGACTATCTGTAGACCCAGATGCTAAGAAGTCTCCGTATGGATGAAAATCCAAACATCGAATCCCTCCACGATGACCAGTAAGTGTCCTTAATATTTTGGCAGATTCTAAATCCCATAATTTCAAGGCTCCGGTGGCAGATCCAGCGCATACTTGTTCTTCTGTAATAGAAAATCGAACACAATCCACTGGTGTCGAATGTCCACTCAAGGACTAAAAGAAAAAAATTAATGGCAAAAAGGTTAATAATGCTGATACGGAAATTACACGCATTCCAATTACATCAATAATGTACCTGCAAATTCATCTATCAATCAATCAGTTCTATTATTACACTCGTAAAATGTTTTTTATGCCCATACTCGATTCTCTACGACATTTTTATGGTCACCTTTACACTGCTTCCAAAAAGGGGACAAAGACAAACACTTTGGTCCTTATCACCTATCATTCTCCTGCTCTTGCATTAATACTTCATAAAAACACCTATTATGTCAATAAAAACTCCAGCAGCAACATGCTATCTTAAAAATTCCTTGACGTCACACGCCAATTACAAATGTAATAAATTATTGTAAGAAAAAATCTAGATGTGGGCGTCCCATTATTTAGTCGTGAACTATTATAATGACAAAAACACATACCACGTTCATAACACCCATAAAATCCAGCATAGCCTTAAATTTCATAAACCATCTTTTAAGATATTATTTTGACAATTGACAAATATCTAATCAATAAGCCATTAGACTAAAATAGATTTGCTGCCTATACAATAGATTTATTATAGGATTACATTAAAACCAAATTGGATATTGAATCGAATTACTACAAGTTAAACAAGCTGCAAGTAAAATTATCATGTAACCTCCCTCCCTTCATAAAAGAACTATTATGGTCAAAGAGTTGCAAAAAATGAAAGTAGGTATTATACATTATTACTAAAGATTGCGATTCCTTTTAAATTTTTCTTACATGCATAAATAGTACGACTACATATTATTAGTTCGTATTAGAGAGTGACTGTCCTTCGAGTATCAGACTTTTCATGTAATCGACAGAATATCTTCATAAGGGTAAGTAATTGTAGGTAGATAGGCAACTTCATTTTGTCCATCTTACTAACGATTCCAAAATCCCTGCATAATCCATCTGAATGCCCATTTATTAATCTTCTATTGTTGCTTGCTCATAGAATTTCTTAAGAAACAACTCCTTATCCCATTCAGTTGATTTAATCTTGTGAATTATAATGCAATTCTTCAATAGACAACAAATAAAACTTCAGTACTTCGTGAGCCTAAAGATAACTTATTTCTCGTCACGGATTACCTCCATAACGAAAAACCTCTCATCATTTCACTTACAATTTGATAATATGTAATATAAAATTGCATGGAATAGATTCAAGATACAACTCAAAATTTCATACCTAGCTAGCACCTATAGAAAAAAGTAGGTTTCGTCACAAAAATACCCCCAGTGTGAGTAGTTCAATAGATTACACCCCATCATCTATTGATGATAAAAATACGTAAAAGATTCTGCAACATAAATAATGTCACTCTCATTCTATCGTCATCTCAATCATAAATGGCATGAGGTCGATTCAGTCACTGCCTGAACTGAAACCTTTTCAAATGAATTGGTGCATTCAATTCAAAATTGAAAACGAATTGGAGATGAAATTTCTGCACAGAGAAGTCTATATTTTCATTCTTCTTTTCAGCTAATCTCAATCTTCACCATCAACAGCTTAATTTTTTTCATCCAAATTAAATTACTTTCAAAAACTAGGACAAATTTATCTTTGAACGACGGCGACAACATTAACTTCATGAAGTAAAAAACGACAAGTCTTCCACGAGTTAATCGACCTCAATCTCATCTTCTCATCGTATGGTTTCAACTTCAACTAGCAATCTAGCAATGAAACTATAAGCCAAGTGAGAGCAGAAATTCAACGCAATAAAATAAATTAAGTCCTTTTCACTAACTTTTGATTTGATAATTTGAAAAAATTTGGGCGACAAAAATCAATACTTGTTCCACAAAGAGCCAATATCAAGACGGGATATCAGTAATACGATGGTAGATAAATAATTGATACGTCGACATTATAATAGTCCCACTACTAATTGTAATCTGCTCTCTCTTTTTAAATTTCAATTAGTACAACTCAAAACCTGACTGAATACTACGTAGTTTTTTAAAACTTTAAATTCAATAAGTACATTTTTCTTTTTATCAGTGATCTTTTGAGTAAACTGCATAATACATTACATTGCATTTTAGTATTCTATCTAAATCAAATACAAGAGTGGGATGGATGTACAGTTAGTAGTACGAATAGTACGATTCACAATAATTATCAGATAGATGAGACGAAGAATACTCAAGATTTTACACGAGGCATGAATGAAGCATAACGAATTTGTTTTTGATAACGTCTAAAGCCACCCACTCGAACATGTCAATAATTGAAGATTTTTGACAAACCAGTTTCAAGCCCGATAGTTAAATTATGCAAAGGTAATGGAAAATAGAATATAATGTTAATGGTAATTGATAAAAAAATGAACTCTTACTATGAATTGTAATTTTACAACTCCAATAGAACTCGTTCTACTTTCCACCCTTTAGTACAGCCAAATCATGAAACGCTATAATTTATCACTCTTATCCGATTAAGATCAATAGAGAATCTCGTGTCATTTTTAATTATTATTATACCAACCAGCTGCACAACATATTATGTTTTAGTACGCGAATACATACAATTATTATTACCCATACGAAGAATCCATCAAACTTTCAACAATTCAGTTATCAATCAAATCAAAATCACATCGAAGTTTCACATAATGTCAGCCCAGCCCTTGTGTTATTAGCGACCGGATCTGACCAGCTCCAACGCGTTTTAATGTCAAAAACCTTTTTTGCTATCAGTAAAATTAGTATATAAAATATAATGTAACTTGCCGAAAGAAATACCATCGAGATTCTTAGATACCATATTTTAGCAATACATTGTGGAACTTAGCATAGACTCGTAGACCACAAATATATGCATAGAAAACGAATGCAACCTAATCATTTTTTGTACACTTTATAACCATCCGTGAAACATTTTTAGTAA
>JAQFZZ010000032.1:0-51572 GCA_034696405.1 Isotoma caerulea | reverse complement strand
GTACAAGCTAGTGTCAAAAGATTAAGTACCGAAGTACCGTGATGATATTTTTTAAACACTTTCTCCGGTTTAACTCTCTGAATTGGAAGCTGAATTACTACTCATTGTTCTAACACAAATAACCTTGTGTAACTTGGCACCTAAATACGTGTCATTTTACATTTTTACGCGTCACCAGTCACCATATTTATGGTTCAAAAAGGAATCCTCTAACATTTAATACTTCCAATAAGTAATCCAATCACCCTGACAAATCACACGTACAAAAACCTACAGCATGTCCGGACACTAACCCTTTTAATTTCTTAGTAATGTGCATAACGCATTTCAATTTATTATCAAACGAAACATTCCATTGTTCCTTAAGACAGAAATATAAGAAACATCCATCTTTATAATACATCATCAACACCAAAAATATAATTCCATTTCCAGTGCCTGCTCCTACTGGCTACGTTCTTATTTTTTAGTCTGTTCAATAACACAATCTATATACCCCTTTACCACCCAGTGAATCAAACTCTAAAAACTAGTAAGTACCATTCACCAACTTTAGTTCCAACCAGCAAGTTCCACGTCTCATTCAATATTCATCACTAAACCATTCTTTTTAGTCAGCATCATTAAACACTTTATTCGCAATCTTTTACAAACACAGTCACACATTTTGGTGAAATTCAATTTCCCCTAGGAAGAAATCAATCAAATACGGAAATTGATTGTTAGTTTTACATCATCAATCATGATAAAATTTCATTTTTCCACCTGAAGTAACTCCTTTAGTGGTAAAAAATTCCAAAGGGGTGGGTAGTTTTTTTAAAAACAAAAATCAGAAATAGCAACCCAATAAAAGCGAATAGAAGTGGTAAGGAAACGGAGGACAACGGGGGTGTGGCGCCATTCACACGGGATCGGATCGATGAGTCTGACTTTGAGTGTGAGTTGTTTCTGTTCCCCCATGGACAAAATCTGGTAGTGGTGGTGGTGGTGGATGAAGAAAGTGTGTTTGTCTAGTAGAAAGCAAGAGTAGTAGTAGTAGCAAATGCACAAGTGCACTACTTAGACTACTACTACTGTAACATTTGTATACAACCAGTCTACCTTCATACATATATCTATATACAATTACAACTTGCGATACACAAAAAGAGTATAGATGGATAAGCATAGATCTTATCCGCCGGATACCATACGATATGATAGGAGACTCAAAGAAACCACTGACTACTACTGTGTTCTCAACTAGACATTTAACCAAAGACCCACTACGGTACAGAGAGAGAGAGAGAGAGAGAGGAGAGAGATGGAAATGAACGTAGGGAGAGGAAAAGGAAAGGAGCTTTCTCCTCTCCTGCTAATTTTGCCCTTTCTCTGTGAACTTGATCAGTTGAGTGTAGACTGTACACCCACCCTGGTACTGCCTCCTGTCTTCTCTACCCAAACTGCATCTCCACCTCGGACACTTCATACCCACTGCCACTACTACCTGCATCACTTTCACCACGGAAATCATCGGTCTCTGTTGCCAACTAGGGAAGAAATATTTTCCAGCTGAACAAAACAAGGCTAAGATATTGTCCTGTCACAGCAGTACTGTCAATTAGTTACTGATGTGTCGGGACATATTACTAGCTATGTTTGAACTCATCATTTAATCAGAAGATCACATTTACACCGTTGGATTATGGACTGGATGGGATTTCAATTCATTACTCTCCGTTCACAACTAATTATCATCACTAACTTTTTCATGGATTGGTTTCTTAACTAATACAGAATAAACAACTCTATTCTATTTATCTGGCTTTATTCCAGGTTATTAATTTTAAACCTAAAAATAAATTACGTTGTACACGTTATATTACTTATATTCTGTATTTTTCTAAATTTCTATTGCATTTTTATAGTCATTCAAAATGAGTGACAGTCACCATTTATTATCTCGGTGAGCGTGTATACGATTTTAAACTTAAAAAATAAAATATTATATGTAGATGAGATTGCGCGGATGATAAAGAGATGAAATTCCAGCCAAAAATAAGTCATTCCTGTTATTAATTATTTTATCATTTTCATCCTGTTTTAATATGGCTAGATGTAATATATTAATGTAAAAGAAGTGCACTCATCATAATTTTTATTTCCTATTAATAGGACAGAAAACTCGTGCCACAAAAATGCCACTTTATAACGAATTGTATCATGCCAAGGAAGCTCTGATTGTGGCATATCGAGTAAAAAAATACCATCTTGTCTCAATTACCACATTTTCACGTTTTTCTTTTCTAACTTAATTTTAAACAGCTTCATTCATACCATGCCAGTTATTTATAAATAAATTTGCTATTTTAATCCAATTATAAACAACTTTTTGAGATTGCATTTGTACCGTCGGTAAGTCGGTACGTTATGGCATGCGTACTCCCAGAAATAATTTATACCATTATATTATGTGTAACTGAAACTACTGAAAGTGAACTGAAGATGAGTACCGAATCACACTGGAAAGTCACCCGGGTGGGTTTCTTTTCTCGCTTTTGCTTCTTTGTCGGTAAACGCTACAAATACAAATTCCTCTAGTCATCAAATGAGATGGGAATGCGAAATGCGAATGGGATGGGAGTGAAAAAGTGAACAGCCATTTAAAAATTAATTCTATTACATTTTGAGCCAGATTGCCCATCAAGTACCAAGATCTCATTTAATATTTGATGCCGAAACAAAATCGCTATAAAGTTTCTGATTTATAATTTGCATATTTTAAAATTTAACTCCCTATGAAAGAATTATGATTTTATTGCACTGTTGACTACAGGAAAATAAAAAGAAAGGAGGCTATTAGAATCTTTCACACATGATATAAACTTCGTACGTACAGTAAAAGGGTGGATCGCTGGATCGAAATAATCATGTACACACACTGACATGACATAAGTCAAGCACGCGGGTATTCCATTAACGTTATAGAGTTTCAATTACGACTTATCACTAATCGCAGAGAACAGTAATAGTTTGATGATTAAGGCAACTAAGGCAAGAGTCGAATTTTCTAGTTGTTCGTCTTTATGATAGTAACACTACATTTAATAATAAGGGATACTTTCGTAAGCGTATAAGCATACCAAAGGCCTTTGATTGAAGTGATGTTTAAAAGCTCAAGGGACGTATGTACAGATTATATCTAACATAAACATAGGCAAATAAATCAATATGCCTTTGAGTCAGCTTAAAAGTTAGTATTTTTTCTACACAGATAAAAAATATCATTTTTAATTTAAACGAAGACAGCGAGAGAATATCATGAGACAGGTAGAACATGGATTTAAGATTAGGATTCGCATTTATACATAGTAAGGGAAGAAAGAAGGTAAACTATTAAAATTTTATGCTCGAAGTTTTTATGCAATTGTTGGGCTCTCGGAATAGCAACAACTTCTATTTTCCATTTTATTATTTCTTAATGCACCGCATCTGGGTTCATTGTAATTTTCTAATCTCTTTGGCTCTGATCGTCTCATCCCCTTCTTGAATCTATTCAGTCATATCCTCATCCTCCTTTAATCCTTGTACCTCTAAAAACTTGCCACAGAGCCATACTACAAATATGAAATTGCCATGCCATGCCATATCTGAATCTGAAATACTCTGACATCGATCTCACTGAAGCGGAAACAAAAGGTTCTGAAGAGCAGTACCACTATACATGCATCATGGACTCAGGAGGGTTCGTACTGGTTAACGTAAGTTACTTAGTTAGGATTTTATGACTTGAAATAAAATAATTCTATTAAGGTTTGTTCATATTTAAATGCACATGAATCAACCTTCTTTCGATCATCATCAGTTATCAATAGAAGTCATCGACACAGAACATGCATATTATTATGCATAAACTCGCATAAACTGAAGATAAAGGGCTGTTAGGGTAGCTTCATCTAGGCTAAAAGACTTTGCACTCTCACACTTCTTACACTCAAAACTACCACGGATCATTACTTATCGTTACAGAGGACATTCACCGTGTACATGTTTCCCGTTTTTGCTATAAAAAAATTTCTTTATGTAATATAATAATAATAAAATCTGTTCACTCAGTAAATAAGCCCTTGGGGTAAGCACGATGCTGGCTTCAGAATTAAGATTAGAGTTTGATTCAGCAATGGAAATAACATCTTCTATCCACCAAACGAGCTTTTTACTCCGACAAGCCTGACGTTTTCTCAAACTGTCACATAGCAGTATATATAAGCCAAGGAAAAATTGTAATACAATACTCAGTGCAATAACAAATCTCCGCTTCTCCTTATAAATTTCTACACCCTGACTCGACGATAATATTTCATACTAATAGCTGCTTATAAAAGTCGGTGACACTTGTCAGAAGTTAAGGATTTTTTGGGAATTTGGAAGAGGTCCTAGTTCTGGTTCGCATCGTCTCAGTCTTATCTACTCAAACTAGGTACATATTTCTAGCTTTTTAAAAGTAGAATAGAATAAAAAAAACTATTCATGCACTCGACAGCAATCAATCTAGCCTGTTTACAATCACCTAACACCACCATAATGGTTTAAATTATCATATGGATTAACGATTGCCGTGTCTGAGAAACGTCCACATCCAAGCACACGAGAATCAATTTTTTGTGATGATATTTCTTTAAAAATTATTTTTGTGTCTATAGGTAGATATACGAAAAGTCTTTGATTTCGTTTCGACTTTCCTTAAATTTTCCTGGATTGGATTTCACGCATAAGTCTAATTTAAAAAGTACTACCCTGAGTCTAAACCGACTGAACCCATAAATACCTGACAAGATAGCCATTTGCACATTTGGGAATGCGATACACATTACATTTTTGATACAGCTCTTTTGCCACTTCTCTCCTAGTCAAACATCATCATACTTTTACTTAATCTCATTACAGAATGTATGCAACGCCTGTTATTTTCTAGATTTCTCGTTTCCGTGACTTTTAGACTAAATGCTTAGCCCACCATATGCCACTAATGTTACTATTCAAGCATGGAACCAAGAACGGTATTAATAATATTCGCATTCCCATTTTAACTCTGCCATCATCAACTACTACCAATTCTAAATTTCATACTCTAGCAAAGCATTCAATAGGTTAGCAAGATTTCAGAAGAGACCAAACGAATCGCTAGGTAGAAACTAGAAACATTGAAAACAGTAACTATATATAGCACCATTATACAATCGTGCAATACATTTTTATAGCTTATACATTTATACATGAAAAATAACCTACTTGGTTCGTTTTCACCAGTTCATTTCATCAACAAAATCTCGGACATTTTAACCACTATCCCTGAATTCAGGACAATTGTGCTTCTAGTTGTATCCAAACAATATAACAACCTGGAAATGAGGAATGAGGAAACTGAACTCGTACTCTTTCAGATCTACGAATCTACGATTATTGATCAAATACAAAATTCTGCGCGGATACAGAAAATGGCCGTTTCTTTTGTATTCAATTCATACGAATTTTTTGTAGCAAAAGAATTTTCTACAGGTGTACGATGACTATTTTTTCGTATAAAATGCAATTCAACTTTTCTAAACTAAAAAGTAACCAGTATCCGCCCCATACTTCCATACCATCCTTAGCCAAATATACATCCATTGATCCATATGAAATACTATGATATTTATAGAGTTCTATATATATTCAGAAGACTTAGAACTAGAACCAAGCACATCAATTTACTTTCTCACTTTCTCCGATCCTTCAAAAGATAAATAGCTGCTCAAAAAACGAACACCATTTCTTCCATTTCAATATTATATCAAAATCAAAATGATGCAATGTCAAACTAACAATAGATTTTTCATTGCTTAGCCAACCATCAATACTGATAAAAAGAACACAACTTTCGAAGCGAGAAGGGTAAAGTACATGCCTAACTTATATTTAATAGTATAAGCAAAGTGCATTAGGACAAAACATTTCAACCAATTCAACCTTCTGTAAATACATAATCATTGCTTATTCAACATTCAATTTAACATATTATTTGAATGTTGAATATTTTGAGACTTGTATCAAGTATCCATATAAAGAAAACTGATTTCTATTAAAACCGTTTAAATTTCCAGAAGAGTCATTAAATATTTTATTTGCCCTCATGACTCATGTTCACTAAAGTTGCAGTAGAATGAAAAAAACGTCAAGGAATGTATTCTGAAATCTGAATACTGCATACCTCACTCAAAATCACGAAAAGGAAGAAAAAACAATTCAGATGCTTCAAGATCAATAAAGCTTTTATACATGATTTAATTAAAATGAAATTATATATCAGGCTCCGTGCATTAATATCTATTTTTTTAATTGACTGTCGGTTTATTGTTTTGTGCAACTTTTAAGCAAATAAACTTACATGCGACATTTTCTATATAAAAAGTCTTTCTGTAGTAATTGAATGAACACATGTATGATTATGATTATCCGTTACTTTTTAATTATCTACCGTGAGAAGCTTAGTCAGAAATATTCTGATAGCCACCAACCTATAATTTATTAGCCTAATCAAGTTCTGAGATTGATGAGGATGAGGAAACATTTGATTTTATAAGTATCACATAGTAATCACAATTTCAGACATCTTAACCAGATTACCCTGATTCGTTCGTTCCTCTTATAGATCAAATCGTAACTTGTTGCAATGCATGCTTGAACCATTACATTGTTGTGTTGCATACCATGTAAGCCAAAAAATGGATTTAAATGAAAAAAAACATAACTAAATTATTGAAAGAAGCTACCTATTTCCAATACTCATTGTTTAAACTCGGTCGGTATGAATTACTAACATTCATTTTGTATATCTGCAAGTTACTATACTGCAAGCACTTCATTCCCTACTTCATTGCTTTTTACAATTCCTCTGGTAAATTTTTTTTTATTTTGCAAGTTTCTTTAAAGTTTTACTAGTTTTAGTACTATCTCCTATTCGTAAGTTTCCAATTCCATTTCCATTGCATTTGCTGACGATGAGTAGTGAGAGCGTCTAATTAACTGGGCCGAATAATTAAAATGCATTGCCACGTGTAGCATGATCTACTCGAAAGGCTATTTTATATGCTAATCTTAATCTACCCAAAACTTTGAAACATGCATTTATCTTTTAAGGATCTTCGGACTTCGGGTAGCATTATTTTTTATTTGTTTTTTTAAAGCTCTGAAATTGATGCAATTAGTGTAAAGGTATTATCTTCTACGAACTAATGTTAAACACAATCTGATTTTTTCCTAATTCCTACTTTTTAGAGCGTTAAGTACTCCTTAAGTCCTTAGCAATATGTTTAGTTGATATTTGATAGCAAATGTCAATATATCTTTTATAGAATGAAAAATTAATTAACATATTTGAATCATAAATTCAAAATAAAGTAGGTAATAATTATTTGCAAATTGAGGGTCAATGTCATGTTACCTTAGACAGGTGTAAATAAGTAAATATATTATTTACTTTAATTTAATTTTCACCTCTAACCCCACAACTCGTATTGGAAAAGCAGAAGTAAGTATATTGCAAATCGCAATTGAGAAAGGACAAAAATTGACTAAAATACATAATATGACAAAGAAATCTCAAAATGAAGTTGAGCCCAACAAATACATGATGAGATGAAATCACATTTCTTAAAGGTTACGAAATCTATCTTTGATGCATGGAGGTGGGACGATGGACAGAAGAGAGATAAGTAAATATCGAGATTATTTGCCATTGTAAAATTGTATCATAGAATTAAAAGGGAAACCTTTGACATAGACAGAACCCTATAGGGTTCAATTATTGGATGGCGTTCCTTTTTCAATCTTCCTCTTTCAATTAGGAAAAGCAATAGTGTTATAAATATTTATTATATACTAACGATAGCAAGCAATCGTATCCCAATTTCTCAATTAACATTCTGGATTCTGGATATTCTTGAGCGTATGCGGAATAGAAAGGTATGAAATTTCAGCTTGCAGAAATGCAACGTACAGAATGCGTGAAAAATGATGATGATATAGGTAGATTGTTCAAAATAAAAATAATATAGTCAACAAAAATAGGTAGTCTTATTTGCTTTGCGGTAGTCAGTTTCATTGTGAGAAAGCTTAAAGATACTGCAGTTAAAGGAATAGAATTAAAAACAAATAAATAAGCAATATATATTATCTTATCAATTGAGAACAAGATGATGATAACATACTTGGTAAATGAATGAGATTGAGGAACTGTGGTGGTGGTGGTCCTGGTCTTTGGGTATTTCTACAAGTTGTATTGTGTTGATGCTGCTGCAAGAATAAAGCGGAAGTGGCTGCAGCCGATGTAGAAGACGCTGAGGGTAAAATAGTTTGTTGATGATGGTGATGATGATGTTGTGCTTGTTGAGAAGTAATTAGTAAAGGTGATGGAGGACCGATTAAAGGTTTAAATCTAAAATTATTTTCGAAGAGAATGTGGGTGGTTGCCGATGTAGTTGATGTTGTGGGGCATAAATGATGAGTAGCAGGGAATGCTGGAGATGTGGATGTAGTTGATGTGATCATTCATGTAACTTTTCTATTACTTTTGTTGCAACAAACCTTCTATTTGTTCGTTGTTTATCCCTGATATCAGCTTTCTTCTCTTTTGGCTTTCACTTTCTTATTCTGTGCTTCCTTTAATCTTTTATTAATACTTGATTTTTGGATCGTATAGTAAATTAACAAGGAATTATTTTTATTCTTGTACTTTCTTATTTCAGCTGCTATTTTTATTGATTACAGAAGGAAATCATCAGATTTGTATGACATTCATTAAATAATAATTCCGGAAGTGTCTTTGTAAAATATGTAAAAGTTGACTATTGAATATTGAAATCAGATAGAAAATTACATTTTTCGTGATGTTTTATTGCATATTGATTGCTTTACAAATCTTGTTCATTTTAAAAGTAACTTATTCCATTTTCAGTTTTAACTTTCCAACTATGTATGCAATATCAATGAAAGCCACAAATTAAGTTTGATTAAAAACGCACATGCACCGCTTCACGTTTCACCTCAGTTTTTTTGAACAATTCATATTTTAAAATTCTAAAACTTCTGAACAAATTCGTTAAAGTTAAATGCAGATTCACTGATTTTAGATGTAAGCGATTCTTGACTGATTTTCAATTTTTTTAAAACTGAAGTTGGAATTGTAATGTTTTATACTGTCTCGTAAATTTTTATATTTTACTATTAAATATAAATTTTTATACGTCTCTGGTAAACGTAAATTTTTTGTTTCAAATTATTTGGAAGAAAAGACCATGTTACTCGTTTTCAACAGGAACTTAAGTTTTTTTCACAAACTTTTAGTAGAAGACTGGTATGGTGATAGGAATTTTATGGTAAGAATATCGTTTTCCTTGAAGCTAAATGAATAGGAAAATTGTATTTTGAGAGATGATTTTATGATGAGATTTTTATGGTAAGACTTTCAGATTTTGTGAGCAATTAAGCACACATTAAATCATTGCTGCCCATTACTTATTAATGAGAGTTAGTGATTAGTAGTAGTTGACATAACGCACGATTTCCTTCACTTGGCTGACATTCAATACTAATGAGTTTCTTTTCTTCAGACGTATATTAATGAGGCTAAGTTTTAGCACCCTTATTATTATTACTTTATTTGTATACTACTGGCTGTGTAAGTACTTAATTTTTGTAGTTGGATAATCCAACTTAGGATAGTTGGTACTTGTTATTATAGTATTTAATGTAATCAGTTGACAATATTTTGTCTTAATAGTATTATTGTATTCATGTATTATTATTGTGACAACTAGTTTTATTCATTAATGTATGTGTTGGATAATAAAGTAGTTATAAACGAGTTATAGGTAGGTTCGAAGTTGTAGGTGGTTTTTCTGTTGTACTGCAAGTTAATATCTTTATTATTGCTTACAACTAACTCTAACCTGTATTGACCTAGTCAAGTGACAATTAGAAAGTGGTGGTATGGTGGAATGGTTGAATTCCTAAAAGAATGATTTTCGTTTAGATAGACTTAAGATTTTATTAGACGTCTGTGCTTAGTAATATTGAATATCATATAATAATATGAAGGTAGGGTAAATTTCTGTGAGTACTTTAGAGCCCTTAATAATAATAATGGTAGTGTTTTGAGAGCTATTATAATATTTAAAAATATTATAATAATTATTGCAATACTATGACAGCGTATTCGGTCGGGGCAACTTATTCTCTGTCAGCAGAGTGAGAGAGAACACAGTGGACACAGTCTATTCTCAAGTGGTAACTAACAATACACCTTTTAGATGTTAGACGAACTTATTTAGATAGAACTGTGCTAGAGAGAAGTAAGTATTAAAAAGCAAGCAAAGCAAGTGGAAAGCAGAGTTCCCAGTTTCCCATAAGGACCCTCAAGCGATGATACATATAAAAAAAGACTTTCAGTGGGGGTTATGATGGCTATATCAAAATGAACAAGGCTGGTTGTTTCTACTTCCGTCGTTGCCGTTCCTAACCCCAAGGTCTACCTCCATCTACCTGATGGCTTTTCTAAACCCGTTTTTTTCATACATGTAATCACATCAGATTTTTTACTATTCATAGAAAAAACGCATTTTTTACTAATTGAAATCCAGCAGAAGATGCAATACAACTTTCTTTTCTACTCTCAGAACTTTAATGGGCATCTCATCATATGATTTGATTATGGAATAAATAGGAGTCTGCAATGATTCTTTTTAGACAACTAATGCACTTGAGTGTTGAGTCCAAGTGAAAGTACCATTTTCCATGTGGAAATATTATCGATGTAAAAACTGATCGCAATTTTTGATTTTACTATATTTTAGTCGCCAATATTGTTTGAAGTAGTAGGCGAAAGTAAATAAACGTACGTGGGTAGACCTAAAAATACTGAAAAAATAAGGTTTTTTAACGAAACTGCATACAAAAAAAATTATTATTGCGCTATTGCTATTATTTAGTTACATCGTAATTTTGGCTTAAATAAAACAAAGCTCAAACGATAAAAAGGCATGTTGCTTCTTCATGAATGAGTTTTATGAAATTGAAAGAATGTCAAAGCATAAATGCCATCTTTATTGAAGTCTTTCTCCTTCAAGTGAGACAAGTCAATTAAGAAGGTTCCAGGTGGAGGGCAATGTGATATAATAGTTTTTTGTAATGAATATGGCTGTAATTACTATAAAAATTTCAATTGATGCGTAGCTGGTGGCTTATGTGACTATAGTTAGTGAAACAGCAACAAAGGATATTATTATTATTGTTATTGCTTATCGATTTTACTGATAACTGATAGGATAAAAGGAATGTGTCTATTAACCAAAAGACTAATATTTAGAATAGAACAACAAGGAGCAGAAACTTGTATTAGTATTCTGTTACTTTTATATCATAAAACTAGCAATGGTCGTTATAATTTTTATAATTAAAGGTGATTTCATCTTCGTTTAGGTCTGTCTGTACTGTGTAATATGTAATCACTCAATGAATGTTTCATAATGAAAATTGTAAATGACATTTACTTCACTGTTGACTGTTAATAATTCTCCTTTGGTGATCCTATATGTATATTGTAAATAAATAAATAAATAAGTGACCAGTGTCCACCATAATCCATATCGACTTGGGTTTTGCCAAAATCTGTTATGCCTGCATCTAAAAAATAGGTTTTGTTTGCCAAATGTCTGTGGGTTGACGTTGACAATTGGACGGAAAGACAAATTAGGACTGCACTTATAGTAACTACTTGATCGGAAAGTGCTCAAGTTCCAAGAATCTTGATTTGTGTTTGTGAATTTGTGATGTGGGTAACTTTCAATACTAGATATAATGAAACTTATTTATTTGCGTTCGAAAATATTGTCCCAGATAGTAAAATTTTCAATCAAACATTGCATTTTTCAGATGTCGGATTCTTCTAAAACAGCCTAAAGGTCAAAGGTGACATATTGCATAGTAAATTTGAAAATAATTTTTATCTTGAGTGACTTATTAATAAGTATTATTTTTAAAAAACTTTTATACGAATTAAAGATTAGTGATTAAGTCAAAAGATTTAACATCAACAAAAGTTACATTTATTTATCTTGTTTAACAAGTTAATGCTATAGTTCGTCATTTACTAAACTGATATTTTTCATGAACGACCTACTTTTGGTATATAAACCTGAAAAAAACAATAAAAAACAATGTAAATTTAACGTTGCTGTATATTAGATTGCTACAATATGTAACATGTCAGTTCATAATAAGAGAATTGTTACGAATTCAACAAAAGTCAAATAGAATTTGTAGTATTTTAATAGATTTGTCGATGATTTTAATCGGTTTTAATGTTACTCAGGTTTAAGTATTTAAACTAAAGATTGCTTGCAAGTTGATGTTGCAAATAAACAGCTTGTACTATTGTCGTATAAAATAAATGTTGGTCACTTTATTGTATTGTTTTATTTTATTACAATGACATATACTCAGACTCAGAATGCTTGCTCTGTCAAATCAATTCAATCATGAAATTGATCCAAATCTTTCATCAATAAAAACATACACATTTATTCAGATGACAATAAATGTCATTACTTCCTAAATGACTAATCTCGGTAAAGTACTATCGGATTTGTAATTTGTTATCTCACTTGTCACTTTAGCTAATGATTCTTTGTCTTAATGAAAACTTATTGAATTTGGTATATCAGCGTCTATAATACGAAACTTCGCCTATGATTTCAAATCAACATTGCATTTCATTCTTGTTTCACCATGCAGTATACATTCTGCGTGACCTGTGGATGTCGCTTTTCAAGTGGACCAAGTGAATAAACGTCTTGTCGCTCCAGTTTTTGCTTTATAGGCTATAAGTACTCTCTGCGGTCACACTCATCAAGTTACCACGCTGCGTTAAAATCTCCGTTGAAATCTATGCACGATGTTTTATTCATACACCTATACAGGCTATTCTCATTTTCAAAAAAAATGTTCTTCCATTCTTTTTCCAATAAACAAAATTTCAATTTTTTAGTAAAATCATTAAAGGCCATATTTTACAGCAACGTTTTCGTTTCGATGTAAAATTTTGGTTCAAAAATGTCTGTGTATAATAAATATAAACCATCGCTTTATTAATTCTACTTCCTCAGATGCAGAGTTTCATAAAATATGATAAATTTTATTTTTATTGGTTTAGCTTTCACATCCATTTAATTGACCGATTCTAAATCTAAAACTGAAGTACTATATTATTGTTTTCAAAATTGTGCTTACGTATATGTAATCTTATCAACGTAGAAAACATAAACCATTGTAAACATTAGTGGAAAAAAAGAAGCGGAGAAAACTATTTAGAATAGTTTGAAATGACTCTGTGTATAGTTTAAATGGATTGTGTATCGTTTGAATCAATTTTGTATCGTTTGAATCGAATATGCATCGTTTGAATCCAATTCGTTTCATTCGAAATTATTTTAGAAAGAAAATTTTAACATTTAAATTTTCGCTCCAGAATTTTAAACTTTTTAATTGCAGTCGTATTTGTATTTTCCATAGACCATATAAACCAAGTTTCGTGATAATAGACCTATCCAATGAAAATGATTGTTTAAATTTGAATTTTTGCGCCAACGGTGTAATATTACAAATTTTAATTATCATTATTGTTTTACCCAAACCCTAAGCTTTTCGGCGATACCTCATTTGTCTATGTTAAAAAATTTCAGGGGGTGTGCCTTAAAGTAACCCCCCTTAGGAGTGGTCTTACACTGCCTATCTTTGAACTTATGAAAGAAAGCCATTGATGTCTAAAACATACGTACCAAGTTTCATCCCGATAGGCCAAACCGTTCTCGAATAAAGTGGGAGACGGACAGACAGACAGATGGACGCAGTGAAAACCATAAATAAGCTCCGCTTCTTAATAAGTCATGTGCATTTATGTCAGAAAGAGAGTTTATACTACATAATTACATACATCAAACAAGAAAACCAATTTCTTGATATCTTTTGATTGATCCTTTAGAATTTTGTCCCCACGTTTCATCTTTCCCCATATTTGACTAAAAGGATTGATGCATCCTCCATCAGTCTCAGCCGAGCTTGCTAATTTTTAAATTTTTGTCTCATTCATGTCAACTCTGAAGACTCTGACTGAACTCTTCTGAACTGAAGACTCACAATCACAATAATAAGTCTCATAGTCATCTCAAATTCTCAATTCTCACTCAATAAAATTAGAGTTCTGCTTCGGGGTGAACGATAAGTTAGATGCAGAGACCAAGATCCTCTACGAAGGATCTTGGTCTCTGAGTTAGATGGGTTACCGGAGCACAGAGAAGAGGGTATGCCACCACAAGTGGCTTATGGTGGCACTAATAACTAACTATAACCTCTTCTCTGATGGATTACTATCTGCCAAAGACAAAGGCTTTATGTTATAAACTTGTACATATGAGATATAACTTTGTATGTTTGCTCTGCACTTTCTCACATTTACTTTAATGCTAGATTTCAAAAGCCGAAAAAAGGTATAACAAATGTTAAGAGGTCTTTAGTAAGGAAAAAGCAGCCACAGAAAATATAAATTCTGAAATTTGAAGGAATCTGTTTCGATGAGGATAAAAATCACTTGTCTTCAGTTGTACCAAAAATCACCAATTAGCTGCATAGTTTGTAGTTCTGTATAATGCTTTATTTGGCAATCTGGTATAATATGCCTTGGGTAAATGTTCAAGATTTGCAAACTGTACCAGTAGAGTTTATTATAAATATGCCAGCTATAAATTTACTAAGAAATTATAAACTTCTCACCCTGTTGCCTGTCCATTTTCACTGCAATATTTAGGCCGCAACAAAATGTAAATGATGGATCACTGATGAAGTAGCAAAATCCATGATTGCCTAATCTTTGCCATACATCCATAGATTTGATTCCATTTTTATAAAAATATCAGCAACCCCAAAAATAACTTTTGAAGTTTTAAATGCTTTAATGCTTTTGATAAAAACGTCGAATTATGAAGGTGCCACGCTGCATGAAATGAAATACCTATATAGTTAAGATCTTAGAATTCCTGTTTATTGGAAGAGATGAAAGTCCTAAAATGTCTTTCCAGAAATTGAAGGATGAGGAGGATTGCCGAGTAAAAAATTTAAATTAAAAATAATTTTGTAACAGATTTTTTTAAATCTCCATTTATTTGAGGACATTTACTCACCCATTTTGTAACTACTACAAATAGATAACTCACTTATAAGTGAATTTCATGCACCAGTCTTATAATACGTTGCTTTAGTCTTCTTTCAAACGGCAATGTGTTGTATTGTTCCTTTTTGTCATATACTTGTGCATAAATTGAATTTAAGGGTCCATACTAATGCTACTAACTACTATCATGTAAAACGCGTGAAGAAGATGATATCAAAATATGAGATTACAGAATCAAATACAATGGCATGCAGTTTATTGCTACTACTAATGATTATCAAAATGTCAACTAAGGATTTTCATTGTAAAATACATGGAAAGCTTTTATTGAGACATATGCTCAAATAAATATTCAGTGCACGATGCGATTTAAACAAAATGTTCTATAAAATTTGTAAGATAGAAGCGGAAGACAGGGAATTTACACGACAGATTTGGAAGCATAGTTTTATTATAATTAGCAACACTTGCTCTTATGTGGCTTGGACCCGCCCGTTTTACCCCCATGTCGGTCTAGATGTACTTTATCGTTAATAGGATCATCGGGCCGCTGCTGAACTTTCTTTGTTTGCAAAACTTGCTTTGTTATAGCCATGAACATCTGTTGTAAAAATGCATCAATGCAAACTCTTCATTAGCATGTCACTCCAAAATTTAAAGTCACCAATGCTTTACTTATAAACAAAGTATATTTATTATGTGAAACTTACTTCTTCTACATTAATGTTGTCTTTTGCACTGGTTTCAAATAACTGAATCCCCATTTGGTCAGCAAATCTTTGCGCATCGGAAGTGAGGACTACTTTTCTGGAAGGGTCATCATTTTTATTTCCAACTAGGACTTTGTTTACCATGTCGCAGTTCTGGTCAATTTCATGCAGCCATCTTTTCACATTTGCGAACGACTCTCCATTTGTAACATCATATACAATAATTACACCGTGAGTCCCTCTGTAATATCTGTGAAGCCAAAAAGAATGCATAATTCATGAGTGTATGGTTCGTTAATTTAAAAACGTTATATTTAGCTTACGTTGAAGTGATGGTTCGAAAGCGTTCCTGCCCAGCAGTGTCCCAAATTTGTAACTTGACTCTCTCCCCATTTACAACCAGTGTTCTGATTTTGAAGTCTACTCCAATTGTTGTTATGTAATTTGTGGAAAATACATTGTCCGCAAATCGCACTAGCAATGCACTCTTGCCCACTCCTAAAGTACAATAAAAACAACGGTTTTTAAAATGCCATAGTGTGACCCACCAGTGCAGTAAGTTCAGTCAAGAATCATTCATTCCAGTACAAAATCTTACCACTATCACCAATGATCAACAGTTTGAAAAGATGATCATACTCCTTGGACTGACCGCCAGGACGATTGGCCATGATTTCAAAGCTCGATTAATGTGCTAGGTGCTGACTGATGGTACGTTTTGAGGTCGATTGATTTATTTAACAAAGGATCTAAGCCAGCAATCTAAGGGCTAACTGGAAAAAATAGATAAACTTCACATTAATTCACACTACAACAAATATACTAAAACTATACAGCAAACTCAGACAATTACAATGACAATTGACAATAGTGCAGACAAGGTGGTCACACCACGCGTTTATGACGTAATATGTTAACCACTACACGCACAGCTGATTTCGAGTTTCACTTAAGTCTTCTTAAATTCAAGGCCACAAGGCCAACAAAGTTTAGTGAAATTTTTCATTCAAATCAAAATTAAAACATAAAACTGCCAACTGTTGAATATATACCATTGAATAATATATACTAGCTACATTTACTCAAAAACAAGCTTTTTCCTTTACTTCGACTGTCCGACTCATTACACATTAATTGTCTTTAAGTGTGAAGTGATGATGAGTTTTAAAAAATTACCTGGAATTATATAAAGATTTGCTAACACATCTTTGTTGACACACTGTCAGAGAGTAGACTAGGATAAATTTTCTCTGTCTGCACTCTGCACACTTCACTTTTCGTGTGTATCAGGTCAGGACAATATAGGAGGAGAATTATTAATGTTCAAGAGTCGAAATGACTGAAACGCGTCTTTCAAGTATATATTTAAACTTAAAGTACCCTAGATAGGTCTCTAACTCCACTCTAGACCGAAGTACTTTTAATTTCAATATTATAAGGCCCAGTAAGTTATAAATGACGAATTATATGACGAAAGGGTTTAATTTGCTAGGCCTTACTTCTCTCTCTGTGCTAAACCCTTTTACTATGTACTACTTGCAATGTATTGCAAATTGCAATTGTTGATGCAAAGTTTTACCAGTCAGTCAGTCAGTGGTGGTGGTGGTTTTCTGTATCGCTGCCTATAATAGTAGTATGCAATATTGACTGATAATCACTATTCTGTGGTGTATGAAGTGTATGCATAGTTAGTGGTGAGTGCAGTGCAATTCCTCGAGTTTTTTAGCATAAGAGATGAGAAATCGTTTTCATCAACTATAAAAACACCTACTATAATATTATCCCTTTCATTCATACTCATGGAAACTTAAGCCATCTTTGGCCAACTAAACCTACCAAATTCATTAGGATAGGACTCTTTTTTATTCGCCTTTTTCGCTTCAATATGTAAACGGAGACTGACCATTATGGGTTTTTTACTGTGATTAATAAGTGAGAGTGAGATATCATTATGATTTTTTAAAGTAACAAAATTGATGTTAGGCTGGGAATTGGTTAAACCGTTAAAAGGTTATATTCTCAAATTTCCCCTTTTATACAGTTTTTACAATGGTATTGAATTCAAGGAAGAATGACATCATGTTCTATCTAAAAAATGTGTTAATCACAATGACTCATGCACACTACTGTGCTATCATAATTTACTGATGAATTTATGAAGTAATAAATTGTGTATCAATTCTTTCTTCGTTTATTATGATGATAGTATGTAATAATGGAATAACAAATACAGAAGAATGATTCATGCAGGATTGGTGAAATACAAGAAATGCAACCGTTGAATTATCTTATATTTTTATTTCTTCAAAACCCTGTTTGTAGTGTGTTATATTATTATTATTGTGTAATTTTACTTTTGCTGTCGATTATGGTTAGGACATGCAAATTACATTTAGTTTACTTTCTCTAATACTTCAGTAGGGTAGAGTGGATCATTCTTCAATTTAAAAAATGCACTGGATGAAGTGAAAAACTTATTTATAACGCAAAAGTAGTGGTAGCGGCACTTTTATTAGACTTTTAACCGAAAACCAAAATGCTGGGTACAATTTTAAATTATAGGTTTACCTTAAAGCTAGCAACAACGTGTTCTGTTACCTTTTAAATAATCTAAACTTGAAAATCGTCGGAAAATTCAGACAATTTACAATATCATTATTATCATTTTTATTCATGAATTGCTAGCGAGAAGGAATACCCTAAAAATTAGTGCAGACATGAAAGAAGTAGAAAAATTATTCGGTATCAGTGCAAAAAACTGCAAAAATTAAGTATTATTATTATTGTTAAGACACCGTTGTTTCCCACGAGTTTCTGTTGAGGGATTTCTGCGACACCAGTGAGATAAAGGTATGTGTTACACAATTAGAAATGCTGAAGCTGGTACTATGATGCAGAAGTTTACTTTAAAGATGATAAACCAGCTCGCATTATTTCATCAGTGAGGAGTAGATTGGTGGCGACCACAATACTGAAACAACCAAAATTATTTCATTATTACAAGTTGCTTGATAGAGAGTGTTCTGATTTCGGTTGGCTTTTTGTACAAACTAAATTACCTTGCATCGATCATCTGCTTTTTGGCTGCATAGATGTCATAGATACCAGATTGAGTAGGAAGTAAAGTGTCCCCAGTATCTAGATCCACCCCAACAAATGTATCTCCTTGAGGCTGCATTGCCTTCAAAATAGCGTCCTGAGCGTCGTGACCGGCATTGGTAATGAGGGTTTTAGGAATAACAAGAATGGCTTTTTCAAAAGTATTCACTCCTAAAACAGAACGAGTGGTGATCTGTAAAAACATAAATAAATAAGCGATTTAGACCAAAGCTTTCAGCAATGACATTTTTTATGACTGTCATGTGTCAAAAACTCACCTGAAGGCTCCTCAGTTTCTTTGCGACGGCGATTTCAAACGCACCCGCACCTGGAATGACACAACCATCTTGAATCGTGTTGTACAATGAGCGAATTCCATCCCTAATGGCATCCTGTCAGTAAAAATGTCTTTTAAAAATGGTAAACACAATTTTGAGTTATAAACTTTCGATTCTAAATAATGTACCTTCATTTGAACAATGCCATGTTTCATTGGTCCCTTCATCAAAATAGTCACACTCTTAGGATTCTTGCACTCTTCAACGAATGTGTACTTATTTTCACCCTGAAAATAGTTGTAAAAAAAACCTATGTTAGTATACCCACACTTCATCTTAAAAATCATGCAATTGGTGGCTAAAAACATTAGTTGGGTCAACCGTTATCTTTGGACTTACCAATACATGCTCATAGACAGAACCAGCGTAGCCAAGACAATCTGGAGTCATCTCATCAAAAGAGTTCATGGCCATGCCTCCGCAGGCCAAAGAGAGTCGCTCCATATTCCGACGCTTAGCTCGTCTAAGAGCCATGATACCTTCTTTCGCCAAAGCATCCAAGCTGATAGGATCTATTCCCTTTTGATTGATGACGACAAAAGTTTTTCCGCTATCCTTTGGACAAACTTGATTTTTCAAGTCAATTATTTTCTGAACTCGAATATCAATAAATTCCCTCTCTGATGCTAATAACTTTTCTCTTTCGTCAGCAGTCTTGTAGAAAAAACCAGAGTTGACTTCGCTGAAACACAAAGCAAGTAATGTATCTAACTATTCAACAAACAGCTTAGTAGCACACTATTAGGTACATGAATTTTTGTCACTTACGTCTTTTCATACTCCAATGAGACATTGCAAGTCAGAATGTAACAATTTTTCAGACTTTTAGGCATATCAGGATGACGACCACCATGGTCCATGACAATACCTTTGACCAAACACGTCTCATATTCATTTCTATGTTGCATGTCCATCATTTCGATCATGTGAAGATCCATTGTCTTTCCGTCTTCTTCGACAATACTCAAAACTGCATCAGTGCAAATCTAGATGTAGGTTGATACATAAACATTAGCTCAAAATTTTCACTTTACACTACGATAAATGGATAAATTGTTGTTATTTTCATAATTCGTTTAATACTCATATTCTTACATGAGCAAGGAGATCAGCCAACTTATGATGAACCTTGGTTCTCAAAGATGTTTTTGCGACATTGATCAACCCTTCTCTATCAAGCCCCATAGGGATTTTCATCGATTCCAAAACCTTCTGTGCCTCTTCTTTGGCAATATTCAATCCATCAGTGATAATTCGGGGGTGAACACCTTCAGCAATGATGGAGTCGGCTTGTTTCATAATTTCTCCAATTAATAGGACAATCGAAGTCGTTCCATCTCCAACGACATCGTCATGAGCTGTGGAGGCTTTTGCAATCAAAGATGCTGTTGGATGTTGAATTTGCTAAAAAATTGCAAGTATTTTTATTCACTTTAAAAGCTATGGAGTTTATGAATTTTAGAAGAATGAATTTATTTTCCAGTTCTCACCATTTCATGAAGAAGAACATTACCATCCTTCGTCAACTTAATGTCACCGGCTCCTGAGACCAACCTACAATATTTAACCATCAACAATGTTAATAATTAATGTTTATGACAAAATATAAGTAGTTTAAGAATGAAGTACACAAATTTGAAAATCATGACACATGACAGTAGACAATGAATGCAGAATGACTCACATTTTCATGGTTCCTTTAGGACCCAAGTTAGACTTCATCACCTCAGAAATGCCACGAGCAGCTGAGATGTTGATACCAAGGGCCTGAGCTGCCCTTGCGAACTCAGCCTTAGGGTTTAGAATGCTGATTGCAGACATGATGAATAACTAATAACTCTTAAAGTTACTACTTAAATTTCGAATTCGAAATAGAAAATTGAAGAGTGAAAAATTTCTTTAGGACAGAGCACACCTCAGCACACCAAGACTGGAGACTAAACCTGAAAGTGCCGCTCTTCAAATGAATCCCACTACTTTGTCTTCATTCATTGTGTTGCCAGCCTACTACTTCTCTCCTTCAACGTACCCGACCACGAGCATCTCCCTATTTCCTCTTGATGAGGTTCACGATCGGTTCCATTCAAAACTAATGCTGTGGGTGGAGAACATTTTTATTTATGATTAATTCGTGATTTTTTTAATTGCCTGAATTATTTACATAGATGACATGTAATATTGATTATGACCGATTCATAGACAAACTTTGCGACGATGACAGTTAGACACCTCGGACCCGTTTCAGGAGTCAGAAAATGCAGCTGGGGGGGGGGCACAGTCGCTTCTCAGTGACTACGATGTCTTCGATGACAGATTACATTTGTACAACATTATTCATTTGTAGAAACAGGACTTAACATATTTTTATTCATTAAATTCCTCTTCGTAAAGCTTTCTGCATTGCCGTATATGAATTTAAGTTAAAAAAATACAATTAGTAATATTATTTAAATCATTGTAAATTAGTCATACTCATAATCTTCATAAACTAACAATGCATTCATACATAATACGCTGAATATAAATACTACGGTGTTTAACTTTCTGTCCCGGTTTATGTCAATGAGAGACTGAGAGATGTATTTTGAAAAACCTGACCCAACTCCCCACAATGGTTTACTTACAGTGTAGTACCCAATGGGGACAGGGAGACCTTAAAAATATGTTATTTTTCATTGTTCATAATTTGTAATTAAATAATTATGTTCATGAATTATTGGTCGGCTACGCTGCCAGCATTGTCTGGCTGAGAATTTTGAGAATGACAAACTAGATTAAAAAAGCAAGCCGGGAAAAAACACCTAGAATATTCCACAATATCCTCGATCAACTCCTACCCCATACCCACATTATATTAGTAAGGAACCATCCATATATTACGTGAACATAATTACAAATGAGTTTCATTGGCAAGTTAACTTTATAATCGTAGCAAGTCCATATACGAGGTACGCCGGCCGAGCCAGCTATACTGATCAATTTGTATTTACCCGTGTTGTAGCTTGTGAGCGGGTGCAGTGTACACCCAACCCATTGAAAGGTACCCAACTCAACAGTGTACACTGTACACACTCACAAGATACAACACGGGTAAATACAAATTGATTTGTATAGCTGGCTCGGCCGGCGTACCTCGTATATGTAGCAAGTCAAATGTATGAATATATTTGGTAGCAGAATATGCACGGACCCTTCCTGTCTGTACCTTGCCTTGATTAAGAGTTTAAGAGAGCGGCTCGTGCCATAGTGCCTTCCACAGCTTTGTTTCTTTTTTGGTGTGGGAATGTAACGTGAAATACGGTGAAATGAGACGGCGGACGGACAATGATTTCTTACTATGACTTTCAACTTAATCACATGCTCTACATTGCGGCTAAACAGTTCAAAATCTATATATTAACTAACATCAACAAAACAGAATGATTAGTTTTCTTTTGGGATTCTTTTCGTTTTATAAGGATGAGTTAGAATTCAAAATGTAAATTTACTGTCAGAGTAGATTTCAAAAATCAAAATCCCTGTATATATTTAACTGATGTTTCTTCTTTTGAACGCGGTAAGTAGAAATACACATTTATACTTTTTTGCGATACTTCTATTCTATCCACTAATAGTGGATAGAAGTATCGCAAAAAAAGTCAGTAGTGGACCACTATTGACTATCTTTCTAAATTATGTCAAAAAGTTTTTGTATTTGTACATATGTGATATGACATAAGGGTAATATGGGGCTGCTCTTTTTACGGAGGTAAAGGATAAGATAGAATCGTTGATCGTGGTCTCCAGAGTCTGGAGTCCAGACAAATATTTTTTAGAGTCAAAGTCAAAAATAGTTGAAAACAAGACTAAAAAATATTCAAAATTCTTCATTCAATCTAACTTAACTTCATACTCCAACAAACTTTGAACTTCACATCACAGGATCTAAACTAATCGAAACTAACCATTTGTGTCTAGTACGATGTACGAGCTACTCTATGTAACAAACTCCTTTGTTTTCCTATATACCACACTACCTAAAGCTAAATAATATGGGTTTAATGGTTCCCATCCTTACAAAGTTACAACAAATATAAGTTCCTTTTTGTAATTAGGAATTCTTTCCATTTATTCATCTATGATTGATGGTAATAAACTTTGTATTCAATATTTAATTTAGTTTGAAATAAATACAATGAGATATCAAAATACTGCTATGCAAGCTAACCAACCTCTAATCTCTATGAATAACTATGATTCATAATCTTCTTATTTAGTCAACAAGAGTGTTACTGTCTTACCTTGCCTCGTAGCACGGGTCCGACGAGATAGTGAGCACGGATTGGAAGGAGGATATATATATATATGTCTAAACCCTTATCTTTGTTTTAAATATGCAGCTTTACAAGAGGCTCAGTATAGATAGTCAACAATAGTCTATTTTAAATTCGTGCAGTCGATTCCAAAAGCTGTATTCATCTAGTCGAATCATCGATGTACCTGACTATTTTTTAGCACATGGCGTCAATTAAGGCCAGCAATTCTAAAGTACTGCAATTTAGAATATCTCATCAGCTGTTCTGACGGTCACAACAACGCTCGAAATTGGAACATGCTTCGTTTTAAAAACGTTGGTCTTTACTTAGGATTAAAAGAAACCCATGTAAGAAAGCATTGTTTGTTTGTCAAAACTTATTTCTGAAAAATAATTAAGATTGAGTCTAATTATAAGTACAATGTGTTTGCTTTTAGATGATACTAAAACGAGATATTCATCGTAAAAGTAGCTATTATGATGCATTGGGGCTTACACCCAAAGCGTCTCAATCGGACATCAAAAAAGCTTTTTACAAATTGTCAATGAAGTTTCATCCTGATAAATCTACTGTAAGTTTACCATTCCTATTATGATTATGATCTAGTTTGAAAGTTGTTTTCGATTCTACGACAAATATGCCTCATTAAAATAATGTTTTAAAAATTTCAAATATTTATGAAAATCAAACGTTGATAAAATAATTAAATTAAACTAAAAACGGGTTTAGGAGCTAAGTTGGCTAAGTATACTATTTCTGTACCATTTTTACTAAGATTTGTCATTTTATTCAGTCCTCAGAATGTTGTTAATTCAATTAAATATCGAAAAACTTGTTTGAACATTTTAAAGTATTATTTTAATGAGGCATATCTGTCGTGAGTCGTGAGACATGTTTGTCGTAGGCATAATTGTCGGGTAACGGTAACCGTTGTTTTCGGCTTTGTTTTTTTAATTGGACATTGTTCTTACTTTCGCAGGATTGGTTAATTTGATTATGACAATGTTTAATTTGATTACCTTACCAGGGAAATGATTCTAAGTTCAAGGAAATCAGTGCTGCATACGAAGTTCTTGGAAATCTAAAATTAAGACGAATGTATGATCGGGGACTTCTTCCATCAGGAGTTTCAAACGTGGAAGATGTCGATATTTCGGTAGAAAAACGTCAACCGGATTTCACTCAAGGGCGTACTTACGTAAGTCCAAATATTGGGACATTTATTACATCGACACTCACAATTATTGTTGCTAAATTTTTGTTTGTTTATGGCTTATGTTAGACGGAGGAAAAACAAAAACCCTTTACTGGAAGAACAAATACATATAATTTTGATGAATGGTAAATTAAATTTTATTTGCGTTTTGTAGATGATTGCTTTGATTCAATTGGAAATGAATAGACACATTATATTCACTATTGTATGTTGTTAAATTTAAGGACAAGAGCACATTATTCAGAAAATTTCACTCGTCCTGATAATACAAGTAAACATCGTTGGATGCGGATGCGGAGTAGAAAAGTTATCACTGAAACTGAAGCTCGGACAGAAACGCTCATTTGGATGCTCGGTTGTGTCATACTGTCATGTTTGTTTTATAGTTCATCCATTTATATTAATGACTGGGACAAGCCTAGGAAACGAAACGATGAGAACTAGCGCAAATATTTTGAATTATGAATGAGCTTTAATAGCTTTTTATTAGTATATCCGAGACATATTTATTTAGAGACTAAAAAATGTATTGAAACCTGAAAAAATATTATGTGATTTGGGATGATAATGTGATAATAAACATGAACGATTCAAAAGAGAAAAATAGCAGTTAATTATCATTTAAACACAATCAACAATGATAATTTCTACAATGCACGATGCTTTCTTGGATTTAGATTGGCATATAATTGATTTATTCGTTTTTAAATAAAATAGTGCGATTGGTTTAATTAGTATCATGAATATATTGTTATAACAGAAACAGTCACGCTGGTAGGATATTGTCATTAAGGCAAATTATGAAATATTGATAGCACTGAAACGCTATAATGCAGCTGGTACATTTACGAACACTAAAATTACGTTCAACTACCATTAAAGTTTCTGAATATTGCTAATAACTTATTTCTCTTCCGTTCAAATTGAGAAGTGGAAGGGACGGATTCGCTCACAACCTTAGGGGAATGTTCCTTTGTCTCTTGAGTGGAAAGTTTATGTCTCATTTGTTCATCCAATAACTGCTGCATGTCAACCTGCCATTGCTCCAATTGTTGACTCAATTGGATTTTTTGTTGAATGGCTTCCATGAGTTGGCTATTGACTTGCATCATATCAATTCTGGTACGGGCTACTTCTATTTCTGCTTTGTTTTTCCTTGCTACAGCTTGATCTCTGAGATCCCAAGCTTTCTTCACGATCTCATCTTTGGCAAGATGCGTCTCATTCAGATCTCTCCTCGCGTTATCTCTCTCCTCGATCGCTGCTGTCAACTCCGCTTCTCTAATGGTTATTTGACCTGGAACAGTAAAACAAAATTGTAGCTTTTCTATCACATTTATTACCTTTTTCGTAAACTGCTCTCTTATATTGCTTACTAGTGAGTTGATTGGCATGTTCTTTCAGACGTTTATTCTCTTCCGTTTTGTCGGATAAGTAACGCTCCATCTTGTTAAGGGATTCCTCAGCGGAATGTAGTCTCATTTCCAATTCTAGTTGTGACTTTATAGCACCAGTTTGCATTCCATCTCCATCAATGTTGGCGAGTTCTCGTAACAACAGTTTCAGCTCCTCTAATGACGAGCTGAGTATTCCAGGCTGTATTGAAAATGCATACTTTACAAATATTATTACCAACTACTACTACTACAAATAATTTGGAAAATTTGATTCTCGTAAGTCTTTAATTGAACTGATTTTACCTTAATTACAACACGGGTATCATTTAGCGACGTTTCCATACTACTTGATGCTCCATCCTCAGACTTAGAGACCGATTTGGCACCCTTCAGTTGATTGCACATCGCCAATATAGTTAAGTAGGCTAACCAGATTTCTTCCTTGAGCTTCAAATGAAACACAAATAAATTTTTGAAATAACTAGTACGTATATTTTATTTGAGTCTTATTAATGCGTCCGCATGCTAAAGCATTCTAATTGGTGATTATAAATAAGTTTCCTTTTGTTTCAAATTTTTTTTTTAATTTCACAACAACCTTTCTAAACATATAATCGATTTAAATTACTGACAAATTATTTGATTTAAATTCTGTATTATCATGCCTTGTAATATATCAGACCTATACACAATTTATGAAATGTTTGATTGCACATAGTTTTATTTGAAAAAAAATTATAAGAAAAAAATGAGCTTATTTGGTTGGAATAGCTTTGTGACAGTTCTCTTTTCATTTTGTTAGCCATGTAAATTTTTGGCATTAGTTTGCAATATTGATGGTATTAAAAATATATATCGTTCATTAAATTGATATACCTAACATTTCCTGTAACACATAAAAAATAAGCTGATTTTATAGCATTTTAAATGTAATAATGGCTTTGAAAAGTTTTCTAAAGCTTTCTGTTTCGTTTTGTTCTGTTCATTTGTCTTATCTGGAACATCTCGTCTCCTAGATTATTTAAGCAAAGGCTTTACAAGTTTTAGGTATTTGGTTAGTAGGCTCAAACTATGTTATCTTTTACTCACAACATTAAAAAAAAATAAAACAACTTCGCCCCTTATGACCATTATTACTACTCATTCTTAATCTAGGTTTTGTTCGTTAACTAAAATTGTTTGCAAAAGCCAAAAGCTCACTCGATAGTTGGTTGGTGTAAAAATTAAGAGAGAATAATTCTCGACGCATGCAATGAAACATTTAAGAGTAGGAATAGGTCGTTATTTTTTGTATAAAACAAGTGTGCACAAAGCAGTGATAGATAAATAAATGCCAGTATGACAAAGACTTTTCACGCTGTGATACGTTTAGTAATGCGAACAAAAGCGTCATTGCGTAGGCTGTTCATGATGTGTAAATGAATAATCATGAAATGGTGTTTGTAACCTCTTTAACGTGAGCGGACGAGGTTGGTAACGCTTCGTCACATTCGATTTCATCTTCCTCTCCACCGATCCCAGAGGAGGCGGCTGATAGTCCTGATGTTGTACGAAAGTCAGCAGAAAGCTCTAGTTCGTTTAACAATGAACGATTCACTGTCGCTGATCGATTGAGCAATTCCAATCTAATCAGAAGGAATAAGATAAACACACTAATAAAAATAAAGTCAGATTTAATCTATGAATGCACATAAGGTAATTTATTTAATACAAATTCACAAATGTGAATGCGAATGTGGAATTTATCATTCATATTTTGTTGCTTTGTATTCGCAATCCTACGTAACGCAACAAGCGGTTGAATAAGGGACTCGAGTCATTGCAAATTGTTTGCAGAAAGGAAATGATTTTGAGGCGAACCAATAGTATCACGATCACCTTCTATCTATGCAGCCAAAATGAACGCTATTTAACTTTTTCAGAGATTTACAGTGATGGATGAAGTAGATTAATATATCAAAAAAGTTTGGAAAGCTGAGCTGACAATACTTATCACTTTACATTAGGTATTGTCAGTTGTTGGGTAATAATATTAACGTTATCTTGCGTAATGAAAGGTTGTGCGATAAAATGCTTCGGGAAATTGGAGAATGCCATTCCTATTCCCATAAATAAAGAATAAAATTGAAAATATATTGTATTGAGGAAAGAAAAGATTCATTTGATAGATCGCGTATTACATGAAGTAGATTCCAACTTCCAACCAGTTGTCGAGTCATTGGTAACTGGTATAAGCTAACGAGGGGGATTACTGAAAGGACTATAATAGGATTTGACGGAGATTCTCGTGAGAGATGTTAAAAGATTTGGAAATGAGTTTGCTCGAATTGAGGTGCTATCTGACAAAGTTAGGAATTATCAAAGACATACCGCGTGCTCAAGGACTGATTTGCAGCCTTCATCTCATCAACCTCATGTCTACTGTTAATTAGCTGCATCTCCTGCTCTCGATTTTGTCTCTCGAGTAGAAGGATTCTGTCAGTAGAATCATCTAAATGATGAGAAAGACCCTCCTTCTCTGCTAGCAACATGTCGATTTTCTTCTCCAAATCATACTTAGTCGCTGTGATTATGGAAATCTGCAAAATGAAACAGTCATTGAAGTGTCATGCAAATATGTCCATTTCCACCCTAACTTAACTTCTCGCGCACAGTTGATTTTTATTTGTATTACCTCATCTCTCAGGTTTTCAAGATGGCTCGTATGGTCGGACATGGCTATTTTCCGAAGGGAAAACTGATCCCGTAATGATTGTAACTGGCATGTTAAGCTTTCTTCTTTTCTATTGGCTTCCTTTAATTGAGCAGTGAGTCGTTGGTTCTGTTCAGTCAATTCATTGATTATCACTGTTTGCTCACGATCCGCATGTTTCATCAGTCTTTTTTGCTCCTCCAGAGACTTTTGCAATTCACTAATATCCGCTTGTAACTCGCTAACTCGAATCTCGTAATCTGAGAGCGCCGCATCAAGCTTCCTTCGAAGTTGGTACTTTTCTTGCTCCAAGACCTGCACAAAACAAATAAAAACAGTTCTTGTTATTATTTTCATAAATTAAGGGGCTTTGCCTTTCTTAGAAGTTTTTTTTTATCGTATGGACATAATTAATTTAAACTTTCAAATCTAGAACTCGCCAATCGTAAATTTGCATTTTGTAAAAATTCAAAATTACTTGCTCATTTTTATAAACTCACTTTTTTATTTTTTATAAACTCATATTGTCAATTATATTTCGAATCTATTGAATTGAGATTGCATTTTAAAGCGAAGTATTTTTACTTTTTTTCAAAATAGATGTAATGAAATATGTATTAAATAGAAATAATGTTGTCAAATTTAAATTGCATATTTGAAAATGATATGAAGTGTATTCAAAGGTATAGAACGAATAAAAGATAATTTAAAATACAGAGTGAATCTTATGTAAATTAGCATAGCATCTCATAATTTATATCGCCATCAGGCTCACTTTGTTCATTGGATTCGATCGCTTTGTGATGCTAATCCTGAATTTAAATCCTGTAATCCAATTACTTTTTATGATTTTAAGCTGATATAGTGGATAGAAAGACTACTTTCGTCATATTTGTCGTCGTTAGTTGTAGAATAGACAAACTTAACTATATTTAAAGATCTTATGCGTGACTAAAAGAGTTTCTAAATCTGAGCTTATTTTTTGAGGAATTTTATTGTTGCTAAATTAAGATTAATGAGAGATTAATTCATCATTATTGATGCATGTTTTTGTGATTTCTGATCTTTAAAGATTGTTTGTCAAAGTTAGAGACGCTTAAAAATAGGTGGTAAATGGACAATCTAATGCTACTTCGTAACGTACGAAGTGAGGATAGTTCCAGCGTAAAATTGCATATGCCATCCATTTTTTCAAAAGTTTTACAAAAAAAATCAAAATTCATCGATTTAAATTTAAAAGTGCAGTAATTAATAATATAAAACTAAATAGTAAACTAAAACTTTATTGAACCTAAAAGAGTAAAGTAATACGAACAAATGTTTAGTAAAGGCCATCAAACTTAGCACCATTTCATTTCAATGTCTTATAGCAGCTCCATATAAAAAATGTCACAATACTGAAACTACTTTTTTGGTATATTTATGTTAGTGACTTAACTGTACTCAAAGTAAAGGCGTAGGCGTAACAAAAAGTTGAAGAGTTTAAGACTATATAATTTTAAAGCAAATATGGGCGAACTCTCTGATCTGCTTAATTTTTTTCAAATAACTACAACTACAGCAGTAACTACTTACGAATAGTTAGTCATCAATTTCTGAAGAAGTAACACCTTATAGATGTAGCAATATAATAATTTATCTTCTTAATCTACCAACCAATTAATCTTTTTGAATCTTTCTACACCCCTAACCTAGCACTTTGTTTAGTTTGGAATCTTTTAGAGTATTAATATAAATATTTCATTCTTTATACTTTAAAACACTTATTATGATCTTGTTCAAGTTAGTTTTTAACTGTCTGTATAAGTGACAGAGATTCGTTGTTTTTTTTCAGTGCATAAGTAGGGAAGTTGACAACGCAAACCCGACGCCTACGCTTTATTCGTTCGATCGTAGTAGCAAGAAATATTGTCATTTTGAATAACTTTTTAAAATGTTCTTATTCTTCTGATACGTCTACTTATTTGCTGCAGTCTAAAATAAAAATATCCTAGGTAGTTCATTAAAATTCCAATGAAGGAGATGAATGCATGTTCTCTTTCGTTCGTAGTAAACTTAGAAAGCCACCGTCTTGACAGAGTACAGCAATAAAATGTAATTAATAAAAGATTAACTTCAGTAACCATCATTACAAATTTTCAATAAAAAACTCTTCATCCCTCAAATTTGCATTGTTAACTTCCATTTTCTGGTAAATAGACAAAAAATTGGTGCATCATTTTCTGCTTTAATTCCATTACACATGGTGGATTTGGTAACATCGTGTACTACTCAAGTCAAGAGTGAATAGCTGCAAAAAAATCCCATGTTATGTCATTTTAGTTTTAGTGCACCTTCTAAAGTTTCCCCTTTTTGTTCTGTCGTTTAAAATTGAATTTTTTTGTTTGCCCACTAAGATGCTCATTGAAATTTAGTACTGAAGAATTAGCTGGGACAAACAATGATAGCAGAACTAATACCAGCGTGCTCAGGCATCATGATATCATAAATATATATAAAAAAATAATGCAAGACTATAGTAGTCAAGATTTAAAGAATAATGAAAGTAAGGTTTACTAATAATAATATTATGGAGAGAGAAAACGACTAAACAAGTTAAACGCAAGCATGGCGTAAGGAATGAATAAAACAAAATCTTTGTTCAGTGTCTATGAAAGCCATTCAAATTATTTTAGCAAAAGGGTTTTTAGAGCATACATTTATAATAAATACTGAACTCAAAATTGGCAGCCGTTTCATGCAATTTTGGAAATCATCCACTGAAACGTCGATGTTGCAACCTCAACACGATGGTCGTAATTTGCAAAACTACCTAACTTACGTTGTGCCTAGAAATAGGCAATGCTAATAATTCATACCTTCAACAATAACAAAGGTACTTGAGAATATTTTTGCATTACCAATATCACTGTCTGACAAATGTATGTGGTCGCATGATGATGATGGACTAAAGTGACACTATTACTAAATCCTTGTCTGTCCATCGCCCATACATAACATTTTAATATTACACACTTTGTGAAATTATAATTTTTATACTTTGTACATTATCTGACTTTGGTTTCTGGAAATGTTTAATTCAAACAGTCGGTAATGTCATGCATGCAAGCATACGTACGTATACGCAAGCCGAGACCCTACCTAGTACATACAGTCATAAAGATATAAAAACAAGTCTTCATCACTCAGGTGAAAAATATTACTTAAAAGAAATCCTTGAGAGAGCCTTGATGCATCCGTTGCTTTTATTGATACAAATGTTGGAAAATAATCATACGTATATTTTTGGCTTCTAAAATAATAACTGTAAAACAACAACCTTATTGACTGAAAAAGGCTTTTTTTGCGTGGAAGACATTTACTTGAAATAGGAATAATGGGAGGAATTACATTTTAAAAGATGAATGCAATGCAAAAATTACACGGACAATAAGTACCACGCTTTCTCTCTCTTCCTATTTCATTGGACACAAAATGTTCGTCTCCTACTACTTATATTATTATTTGCAATTTTGCTGGTTAGCCAAAGGTATTGCTGTAATGGTTACTAACTTACTAAACACAATGAATGATGTACCTAATTTTTCATTTTTTTGGGCTGAAGCGTCATGGAGGAAATGCCCAAAATAACATCATAATATGGTTTATGAACTCTAGCGTAACCTGATACTAAATAACGTTAGTTAGCAGTTAGTCAGTCTCTATTTCTAACATGATAATAATACGTTACATCCCTATCTATTATTATTATTATTATTATTATATTATGGCCATTGCCTTTTATACACAAGTATGTTCTTTTTTCCCCTGCTTTGCTACAAAGTGCATAGTGGTGCACTGATTGTACTCGGTTTTGTTGGTACATGCGGAAGTTACTGGTGTTATATGATCTTGTATCTGATTCAATGAACAGAACCAGGATTTACAGAAACATGCAGAATATCAAAATATTCCTTTCATATCTATATCATGAAGTTTTAGCTGTAGTAGAGTAAATGATAATAGGTAGTAAATAACTTACAATTTTCTGCTTAATAATGTAAAGAGACGTTTCCTGAGTTTTAAAAAGTAATTTTCTTCAACAAATTAATTAACCTATTTACTTCTATTAATTTTTATGCAAGGTAATTTGCTGTGCGACTTTGCGTAGCCCAAAATCAGAAACCCATTTAGTTCAAATCGTAAACTAAATAAACAATAAATATTATTAACATGAGCAAATGTGAATTATTTAATACTTTCTGATACAATTAGTGTAGAAATTAAATTAGGTAATAGAAAATGAGTATAGTATAAAGTAAAAGATTGAACTGGATGGAAAGCTAAAAGTAAAGAATTATTATAGTATCCATCATATTTTGTTGCTATTTTTTAAATAGTTAAGATTTATCAACTGCAATTTTGATCTTTGAGTACACATCTATTTATATTTATTCGCGTTCTAAAATTTATTAAATAATAACTAGAAAGCCATTTTATGTGGCTTGTTGAAATTACGCATTTCATTTCATCATGTTATGAAGTTAGTCTGATATTTAATATGGTTACATATTGATAATTGGCCTATTAAAAGGGTAAAAGTTAATGGGAATTTCGATAAATCAATTGATTGACATAATTTGGTGAAAGGCCTTGAAATAACTGACAAGCCATTAGGCACTGTATTTCATTGCTTCCCAAAAACCTTATGATAATAATAGATAATGTGTTCGTTCGTAAAATACAATAACTCATCGACGAAACTATATCGCCTAGCTAGTCTCTTTCTTTTCATACTTGCATGGATTACAATTACCTCCTGTTGCTAATGTTGTTGCCATTGAATTTGATCAATTTGGTTGCCACTGCTAACTTAACCACTGTACTGATGTAAACACAAATAATAGATCATATCATACATAATAATACGTGACAAGTAATTTTACTCGTTCACATAATATAATACATGAATGAATGATTGCTTAATCCACATCATTCCTCGCTAAGATAAGAGCTACTCATGCACGACTTATGCATAAAGAATGCACAAGGAGAAATCTGTCGATGGCTTAATTCGCCTTTGATAGGTAGAGATGACTTTATGTACAAACTAAAGGAAACAATATTCCTTATGCGGATTATGCAAGATAACATCACATTTAGAATGTCTCATCTCAATGCTATATTTTTAAAAAAGATTGACCCATGCCTACTTAAGTTTGTACAAAGTGCCCATCCACACAAACCATCGAAACAATGAAAGTGTCTCTGGACCACAATAGACCTTCGTATTTTGTAAAGGAAAAATAAAGGATTTTAAGTGGTGATACGGTAGTAAGTGGTAACTAACTTTGTAATTTAGGAAATCTGCCTTGAAACGCCATATTTTTACCCACAAGTTTATTACTGTTTAAAAACGTGGACGGTAATCTGTCATCACGAAATCAAAGAATGAAAAATCAAAAGCCCTAACACCACCATAAATATTGTTTCTCCTGTTTTTTCCTTTTACAGTCATCCTTTCGTTGTTTTTGAAATAGTTGTGGTATTCTGATGATGGTGATGGTATTTAATGGTCGATCTACCTCATCAATAATAATAAAAAGAAAAGATAGGTATTTGCTGGCATCTTAGTGCATTAAACTCGTTGTGTCAGAGCCCATGGCATCCTTCCACATTATTTCAGACATAAAAGATGAAAAGATAGTTTATAGAGATTCAGTTTTTGGAAAAACGATGATGATGTGTCAGAGAGATTTTAAGTAATCATACAATACATTTGAGTATCAGTTAGAGCAGATTAATAATACTAATATTCATATTATAAAGATACAGATAGAAGCGGTCTCATCCTCACATCTCGTGCGTGATTTCTCTTTTTAATACCTTCAAACTTGAATTTTTTTCTGGTCGAAGAATTGGCCAAACCAAGTAGTAAACATAGCTTAGGTTGATAGTGGATAGATTAGAAGTAATTTGGTGAAACAAGAAACATCATTAAAAGAGAAAAGCATCTAGAATAAAATGAAAAGAGATGGTGTTTTTCTTCTAACGTAGTAAATCTTACTAATAAATAAATCGTCCATTGATAAATGAATGATGGCTTAGAATATAATACGCTATTCTTAAGCAATGGAAGAGTGAATGATGAAATTTTGTATACCTCGAGTCTTTGGGTGTATTCTTCAGTAATGCGTTCATTTTGTCGCGAGAGATCTTCATTTTTGTCCAGAAGGGCTTTCCCTAACTCTGCAGCGAGAAGAAGGTCCCTTTCCTTCTGTCGCAATTGTTCGTGAATATCAACACCTTCTGATCTATTTTCCATTGCCATTACGTATTCTTCCAGCTGTTTCATAGCCGATACCATCTTTTTATGCGAACATGCATGCCAAGTCAGTTCGTTGGAATTGTTTTGAAACCACAAGAATGATACGATTCGTTCATACAAGAAAAATTGAGAAGAAACAAAATAACTTCAGTTTTTTATCTGTTCCAGTTAACAGGTGAAATTATTTTATATTTAAGTTTCTAGAGCAAATTCTCAGAGTTTTAATATTTATCAAGGCAACAATACTGATGAACGGTTAACTATTATTACAGTTACGGCATTTGGGGTAATAAAACCTACACTAGTGATTATATTTACCGATTGGATGGTAACTTTGTAAAATGTTATTTAGGGATTTTCGTTATAAAAGAGTAAACAATTTGGTTCGATGTTTAATAGCACTTCTTGCATAGCATGATGTATTCTATTTTAATTTGGATGGACAGGCAATTAATACACGTTTATTTGCTCGATAGTTTTTTAATAAATGATAAAGGATATGTTTTAGGTATTATGCAAAATGCATTTTCAATCCATTGTCTTCTTATTGTAGAGAGAAGAGGCACACGGGACAATAATGCTGCTCCACCTTAATCCCTTTTATCACGCATGCATTTGTTTGCATAGAATTATATTAATTTTCAAGCAGACAAGGCAAATGAGGTTTGATGATGATGATTTTTGTAGTTTAGTTCACGATCAAATTTATGAGTCATTCAACTTGGACTAAAGTATTTTATGCATGCATGCATGCATGATATGTAGTATAAATTGTAACGACAGAACACACTGTTATTATAGTTAGTAAAAATGTACAATTCCAGGGAGGTTAAGGTAATTGAATACTCTTCGGTTTGGATTGGGTTTTATCACACGTTGTTTCGCTCATAAAATATGCATGAATCAATAAACGATTCAACAGCACCACCGATTCGGACGGAATAATAAGACCATACAATATATAAATATTTTTGTAATTTTGAATTACATTAATTTATAGCACGGTTTGGTTTTTTTCTTTTTTCTATTGATTCACCAGATTATAGTTCAGGAGAAGCACTCTGGAACTTCTTGCATAGCAAATGCATTTATGGAGATTAGTATTTTTTTAAGAAACACAAAAAAGGAAGTGGTAAGGTGGTCTAACTCCAAAGTTGTCGTGCATGGCATAAGAAAATGCTTAATCCTTTTTAACTACCTTTTTGGTGCGTTTTTAATGATCGAGACGGTATATTGGAATGGAATACTTGTGAAAATACATCATGAAATTCTCCTTAGTTTTTGTAACAATTATTCTCGCGTTTAAAAAAGTTGTATGTCTTAAGCAGTTCATATATTGCTTGCTTTGGTTTGGAGGTAGATAAAAATGGTATAAAAAGGTAGGAATTAAGGGCACCTAATTCTAATGCTGAGTTACATTACAACCGATGCACAACATAGACTAGCATGCAGAAGATTACGGTATATATTATTTCCGCTTCCACTAATATTAGCACACATAGTAAAATTACAACTGAAACTATTACTCGTACTACAACAACACTGGCTCTTGATGCATGACATCATTATGCCCGAAGTTAAATAGGAAAAATCATAATTGCACCAATTCAAGGGGAAAATGAAATTCTGGGTCATTCTGGTACTGTATCACTTCATAAATAATAGTATTTAAATTACTTCCTTGGTTATTTTTTCTTTTCGTCAAAACGTTCACTTCAAAAAATGGTATATGTTTACTGGATTCTTCACGAATTGAGAATGTTCACAAGATGCCTCACCACGTAATTGATAACGAACTGTTTTAAATAGTTGGAATTGAGAAATATTTATATTTTCTGTATAATATCTTTGACTACACAAGAAGACATTGAATTTGAACCAGAACAGGTTTAAAATGCTTATACTTAAGATGAAAATAATTCGCGTCGTTTGCAAGAGAGAAAAAATCCATATTGAAAATGTAGGTTACACCCACTTGGTAAGTCGGACTGTTGTTGATATTGACTGCGATTAAAACTTGACATCACCTCCACTACTTCTGATTCTGATGTTGCAGGGACTATGGATTATGGAACTTCGTGATTGTTACAAGGCGAGAAATGCTTGTCCAAGCATAAAAATTCACTCCTCTGAAGGTCTACTCAGAACTTGATAATCACGATGCGACGATTTAATTTTGCATAGTTGGTTTGTAGTCTTGTGGTAAGGCAAAGATAAGAAAGGCCTTTCTTTATGTTATAAAAGGCAGGGACATGACAATTATTATTTTCTGGCTATTAATAACAAAGAGTTGCAAAATTCTTTCTTAGGCAAGGCAAAGGACAGGAGCATAACTTGAGAAAAGAATATGGTCCAATATGTAACTACCTTAAATTCTTTGTTCAAAATTGATCAGGGAGTAAGTTATTGCTATGCAATTAATGAAATATTTTTTTTCAAAAATGTGATAAAATGTAAAAAAAAGACACCATGTCACGTCACAGAAGAACTACAACACAATGGACGTACGTAGAGAATGAGACTGTTGCTGAGGAACTCCAATAAGTGCTTTGAAGAAGGAGTGGCGTTTATCTGCTTCAAGAGATACTGATGATTATAATATAATAATGTAATGCAATACGAATATTAAAGTATAATAGAAAAGCCCTTGCGTTTATACTAACTCAAGAACTAAATAACTAATGATTAACTTACTGGCTAATGCTAATACTCTCGAAACGCCAAAGTTATAGTCAGTTTTATGTTGTCGCAATTCTGTTTGTGTAACAAACGGCTGAGTAGTAGCAATATAACGCTATAAATTGAAATCACAGAATAACAGAGGTTTTCATCTTAAAAACACTCTAGATTAATAAAGCAACAACTCAAAGTATAAGGGGTGTTTTAAATTATTAGCAATATTTAAAAATACTTTTCTTCAGACTATCTTAAGAGTGTTAAGGGATGTTTAATGTAAACAATGGGATGGAATTTTGAACAAATGCTATTTAAAGTGAGGCCCCTGACTTTTACGTACGTTTGTTCGTATCCTTTATTATTCCTAGCACTGTCGAGTTAGTTAGTTTTAGTTACAACAATAGTGCTAAAAGGCTTAAAAGGTAATGAAACAGGTACACCGTTGCACCAAAACCACCACCTTCATTAGTATAGAGTTAGATAGAGTATCAAATATTGTACACAATACATGAGGAGTTTATAGGCAACATCACGGACGTGGCCAAATCATTCACTTGGGAATGGACTAACTCACCTGTGTAATCTCCTAATGAAGAAAGAGTGCACAGGTAAGTTGTGTATCACTAAAAGGATATGCCCATCCACCTACATGATACTAACAAAACATATTAAGCATATGAACGCATATCTGCTCTGGCCTGTGGCTGCTAAAGCAATAATATTAGCAATAATATTGAACGAATAATATTCTGTTCGAAGAATGTATCATTTTTATTAATACGTCTTGTGGATTACATGGGACTGACTTTTTACAAGTAGTTTGTGTGACTTCATGGCATATTACCCTTTCTTGTTGCCTTGAATTGAGAATCGAGACTCACCTACTTAAGAGTTATACCTGTCTACTGATGCTACGAATATTTAATGATACATTAATACGTACTGAAATCCTAAAAAGTAGAAGCACGTATAGGGTGGCTTCAATGTCCATAGTGTTCAACAATATGCCAATGGGAAGTGGAATTCAATACTTTATGGTATTTTATATTGAAATGCTATACGAACCATAAGGAATAGACGCGGATGGTTAATTACGGCAGTTTTTTAGTTTCCATCTGAATTTCGTCCGTGGGGTAATATTTATGTAAATCATTTTCAGTAAGGATTACACAGAAGATTTCATTCCGTTTCAATCTCCATCTCCACCTTCCTCTGCCCACCTTTACTTTTAGTTTAAAATTCTTTTAAGAAAAAAAAGATGAAAAGAAGTTGTCCCAAACGGATCTAAAGAACACGTTAAATAAATGAATCAACACACGGCAATACTTATATACAAAACTGTATCTGTCTCCCCTGTAGCGATAAAGATTGCATTTTCTATACTTTACTTTACGATTAGAATGCAAATATTATTTTTTTGCTTAATGCAAGGTAGTGAAACCCCATTGTCGATGAGTCATCCTTTGTCCTCTATAAGCTGTCAATTGGAAACAGAGTACTTAACTCGTCGTACTCAAAGTACTAAATACTATGGTCAATGGTCATCCTAATTATCTAGGTGTGTGTATGCAAATTTACTTTATGAACGTGAGGTTTAACATTCAATCCAATCCTGTCATTCATTTATGAATGGGATATTTATATAAACTAGTAGTATGCAGCTGCACTTTTGTTTATTAATCACCCGGTTGGTCATTTGATTATTTAATGATTAACATTCTGGTCCATTAGGAGTTAAATGTAGGCTCTGATGCGAAACGCACGAGGTCTTTCCATCCATAACTCTTCCTAATTTTTTACTGTTCAATTAACATTTACCCATTGTAAGAGTGTAAAAATGCAAGCAGAAAGTTTGCTATTAATATGTTTAATAGTTTAATTAATAATTGTGAAGGATCTTGAGGTTTCTTCTTCATTTTCTTCTTCTTTTATGCATTTATGATAATGATAATATGAAAGTGATTTAATTTCGTAGGATTCTATCAAACTCAGCCACCCATTCATTGCTACAACATGGTGATGCTAAATTTATTAACTCTACCTTTTACCACTATCTTAAGAAATGTATAAATGGTATGAATCGTCGAATTTGGTGGATTGGAAATTGGAAGTCATGAAAAACCTGTTGGTATTTTTTGTACTAAACATGCATCCGCTTTATCATCCATCCTTGTGCCTTGAAGACAATTGACAATGAATTTCCGCCTTAAATGTTATCAATAAGCATATCGCATCACAAATTTACACACAGCACAACGCAACTTGCTGATAATAGGAAATATAATAGCTTATTATTTTATTGTGGATGTTACTGGTATTAGGAAATTGCTCTGCAGTCTACCGCAAGTGACCTCTTTTCTACGTGAAACCTCACAAGATATATTGTGTTGAAGTGTACATGCACTCAATAAAATTTAAATAGGTCTGATCATTGCAGGATAAGATAAAATACTGCCATTCCACGAGTTCTGTTTATCCTCTGATATTTTAGCATTTGAAACTACTACGGTTCAGCACTTGTTCATAAATGTTATTGATCTTTGCATTTACATTAGACTAGATGAAATCACCATGAAATGCAAGTGAAAAATATGCCCAACTACAATATTGTGTTTTAGTTCTCAAATAGTTAATGAGAATGTCAATTTTTCCAATTTTTTATGGGAGAATAAGTATGTGTAAATAAATGGAAGTACTTGATTTATTAAATATTCACCAGCTAAATTGTAGTGTTGTTAGCGTTGTATTTTGTTGAAATAATGCATGCATAGCAGCGACTGCGACTGGTAGCACAAAATCAGTAAAACGTGATTTTGGGAATGGTGATGTCACACGAGTAGCACACTAATAATTGAAATCGCGAATTAATAACATGAAACAATTAGACCTGAAATAATATCATAAATAGATTCCAGTTACAGATAATAAACTTCGCAAGTTACTAGTTTCCACGCATTAGATTTTCGTAACGTTGAAATCGAATACAAGTTGACCATGCTGATTGATGTCATTATTGTCATTAAAAAATTCCAGTATTTAAAGGAAAGCTGTGGTTGTGTGTCGAGTCAAATATGAGTATGAAAAAATATGAAAATGAGGTAAGTCCTTTAATTAAACATAAATCCTGCAAAGTGATGACTGTGTAGCATGTCGAAATTGAACACTTTGCCAGTTTATGAATGATCTCACTTGCATTGTCATGGAAGGTGAAGAACCATCATAGGCTGTTAATATATTATTATTCATTTATAAATATTTATTAGGCAATATCGAACGTACATTGATCGAATATCAGTTCAGTTTTCTGTTAAGATTATTTATGTGCACTTATTAGCATTTCTTAAGGTAGGATAACACATTGCGTGAATGCAATACGTAAAACCGAGCTACATGTAAAATAACAATATTAATATTAATAATCATGATAATAATATAATATAATTGGTTAATCATGTATACTTGAGAATCTCATCGTGTCGCTATAGACTAGAATTGATTTTCCTCTCTGAAGTACTTTGCTAAATGTATAATAATTTGTTAAGTATCGCTTTTTTATTATCTTTCAAGCATTGCATCGCACTCTCAATACATAATAATAATAATAGTCTATATAGTAAGTTTGTAGTATTTCTTAAGGACTAAAAAAGTGACAATCCTTGTTGTCAGGATTCGCTCTAAAAAACTGGAAATTTTCAAAATGACGAAAGAGGAAGTTCAGTTTTTTCAGTTATCGAGCTCATTACATATTATATACGTGCCATTCAACTGATCCATATCTTCGTTATTTTACATGGAAGATGCGCCTTCAGAATTACAATATCACATTTATGAAATCATTTTAAAGTCATCAAGTTCAGTTCCTATTTCTAGTAAACTGATTTCTTTTCATGGTATTAACAGGTATTTTTAAAATTTATTCCTTGACATGGCCCAATATACTTAAAATCATAAATATCTACTGAAAGCAGCAAAGCCGTGGGCCTTCGTTACGAGTTGTTTATAGAAATTCTTTGTAGGATCGAGTAGGTTCATCGTGAATCACAGAAAAAGTTTAGAGCTCTCTATTTATGAAAAAACTGGATAAATTAAATTTGAAGTTGAAGGTGTGTGGGTTCTGTTCCTACACTGTAAAAAATACTTAATGTTTAAAGCAGGAGTTGCGAAATATGAAACGATAAATCGAGTCTAAACGGTACAAACTGCGAGTGTAAAAAAGCAGACTTGAGAATAAAACTAGCTATAAAGTCAAGTCTCTCGGAAACACCATCTTCATATGAAATACGAATTTCTTGAGACACATCAGTTCCTTTAGTTCAGTCTGAAGATCATAATTCTTTTCTTTCTTTTTGATGCTCTAGACAGAAAAGATTTTAAACACTGTTTAAAAGATCAAAGATTGTTTCGATTTGTTCAAAACGTTCCCTGTAAAAGACTATAATCACTAAAAGAGAGTATCCTTTGGGACTGCAAGTGAACTAAATACTAAATTTATCCCTTAAGGTGTCCTGTCTTTAAATGACATGGACAGGCTGAATGAGCTTCCAGGATCCGTAGGACGGGCTCAGCAACCATACTGACTTCAATAACCTATGAATGAGTTGCGTTAAAGACTTTTATTGAGAACGAAGGGCAAAGCAATAATGAAACCCTTAAAGGCAACAGCAGGATAATGATTACTCTAATTGCAAGCCATTTGTCTATTTCTCATCATCTTTAGACTTTCCCCAGAACTTGTCGAAACGATTACGAGCTTTCTCAATGACATCGGTAGCCCGAGCTCGTCCACCGGAAGACGATGCACCGTAAAGTTCTGAGGGGTCTGGAGCGTCTAGTACGCGATAAGATGGCAGCCTTGTCTGTGAAGGTGGTGCTTCAGAAATTTGAGATGCACCTATACCGGGGCGTTTTGAAGAAGCCACTGGGGCTGGAGGAACGAAGCTTAGCTTATCAGAGGTAACGGGCATGGGGGCCGTTGGAGCTTCTAAAACTCGGATAGCCCCACGTGTTGATGCGTTGGCAACAGGTTTAATCTGAGAACCCCCAGGGTTCTTTTTGGCAACAGATCCAGTGTTAGTTGTCAGGGCAGTACCTATTATTGGCTTGGTGGACTCTGTCATTGACTTGGGTGAAGGGTCAAACATGAAAGTTGGGTCTTCAAGACATCGTAATGTCGTTCCTGGCACAGGTTTACTGACTGATGCTTCACTTGTGGATGAAACAGGAGCAGTAGTAGCAGTAGTTGTGGTTGTAGCAGTAGCTGGTTGAATTGAAGGCTTTGAGTCAACTTTGGGTAAAACACCCACAGAAGATCTCTTGTCTTTACTCCGACTGTCTTCACGTTTTACTTTCTCCGGTCGACCGATATCTTGTGATGCTTTCTTCTTCTCATCATAGCCGTTTAGTGCAGAATGAGAAGCAGAAGACCCGGAACCCGGCATCTTGTTTTCTACACTACTTTTTAGTGGACCTCCACCCGATCCGCCACCTGTTCTCAACCCAAGCCCCAAAGCAAAAAGCCTTTGTTATACTCATTGAATTTGAAAGCAATGGTTGATTTATTTACAGAAACTGAACAAACTATATAGGTTAACTATACAAATTTTGTTTTCTCAAAGGGACTATAGCTTAAAATTAGAATAACGTCGCCGGAAATTGAAATTTTGCATAGGCTAAGCCACCCACTACTACTGAAGATAGACAGGGATAATTTCAATTACAAACGACGTCTAATTAAAAAGTTGTGTACCTGCGGAGATCGAGCCTTTATCCGTACCAGCCTGTTGATTCTCTTTCTCCTTAGATTTAGCACTGATCTTTTGTCCTGGCGCTTGAGGCGTCGTAGACTTAGCTAACGATTGTCCTGTCGAAGTGTGTGTTTGGGCAAGGCCAGAACGAGTAGAAAATGAAGATAATGGGGAGGATGCCTTAGTGGAACCAGCAGAGGACTGTTGTCCAGACATTTGATGATGACCACTTCGACTGTCAACACCATGCAGTCGGTCACCTGGCAAAAAATTAAGAATTTAACACTGTCTGAAACAGCCAAGAGAGCACTTTACACTGCCATGTGACCAAAGACCAACATTTGGGCGTTACACCAGCGAAATGATGCTTTTGCCAAGATGTTTGAAATTGACTTAATTCATGCTTCACATACACACAGCCTACCAGAGAAACTACAAATGATGTAAAAAGTAGCTGCATGCGTTGGTGTTCTTGATTAATGAAATTGTATTTATTACATTCTAAATATCAAAAGCCAGTATTTCACTATCTATAGCTGATAAAGGTATACATACATACAATAATCATAATATTCATTTAGGAACAATGACCAAAAGCTAAATAGAATTAAAATAAAAACAAAAATGTATTTATATAATATGTCATAAAAAACAAACATCAACAGAGCTAACCCTATGGTTAACATCTTTAATACCGAAGCAAGAAAATTAATTACCTGCTCTGAATCTTGGACTTGGGGGAGCTACACACATAGGGCAATAATAAACACACAAGATTCAGTTCTAACTTTCTAACGAGGTCATTTTCACATTTCATATGGACTCACCATCCCGAATATTTTGAGTGACAGTAAAACTTTTGGTTGTATCAAGTGGCACCGTCCAATTAACGGGATCCGGAGACCTTAGGATCACCTTGAATATTATATACGAAGCATAAGTAACTAATTTTTCTACTCTAAAGTATTTAATAAAACCATATTGATGTTTAAAAAAAGATGAATTGTATCATTTTACAAATATTTAATTAGATATAACTTGTACCTGCTCAGGGGATTTCACTCTAGTAGGCTCCGGGGGAGACTTAACTACAGGCTCAGAAAAACCCAACGAAGGATCTGCCGAACCTGGAAATCGTCAAAGGGGACCTTACGTTAGACAATGGAGTTTTGAGGAAAACCAACGTGCGAGGAATCGTCAAAAAAGGTTTTTGTAGCGTTTGCTTTGTGTCTATTTGCTCAGTTTAAAAAAATCAAAATTGGAAGCTATTTTCAGGTTGAGTTTTAAGTTTTCTACAAGACGAGGTATTGTTTTTTAAATTCAAAGATGCGATGCAAACGCTGCAAATGTGACCCTTTGGTACGACTACAAAACAATTGATATCCTCGCATAACAAGACATACGGATAAAACATGTAATGTGAATGTAAAAGTAATATAGGGACAGGCTGCGTACGGTAGACAAAGTGATTTCATGCAAATGTTCATTTTAAAATGTCCGTTTTACATTTAAAAAAAACACAAGGAAACTAAGTATACACTAAAAAGGCCAACACAATCTATAGCCATACAAGCACAAAACAGGCTAATTTAGTCAAATACTACAAATAGTCCGTGGAATCCTCACTTTTATCAAATTGAAGCGTTTTCACCAATTTGGAATTGAGATCCCGGTGACCCTTATCACTACTAGCTTTAGGGCGAGGACTAGTAGCTAAAGTTGCTGTGTGAGTTCAATAATAAGCGTCATAAAGTTAAAAAATCAGTATTATTACATTCTAGAATTTGAAACAGCGTCCTCGCTAACTAAGTATCAAACTACACCATTTGCACTAGATCTAAGATCTACTACAATATATACGAGCTTTATGTTTGTATTTGAATTCAATCATTTTGATTAATTTCTTAGAAGAAGACTTTTTAAAGTCTATCAGTCAAGTATCAGTAGAATTTATTTGCTGCATCGTTGTTATTCATCTTGTTATAAGTTATGTAGACTTCATCGCCCCAGTAGGTTTGAATAAGACAGCTGAGTGCTTTAATTGCACTAACTGAGCATTTCTAAACAATAATCTTGAATTATACGAGATTATGTCATCACACAGCAGAGTTGAGAATTTTTTTCGTCAAATATCCTTTAATTTCGATTGGTAATCATTTTGCTGACTGTTATGGTTATGGTATAATGGTTGGAGATGTGCATATTAATTTAATGTTCATAATTGTTCAGAACTAATTGTAAGAATTCCGCAGCATAATTTAATATCATACAATGTAAATAGACTTACTATTTGCCAAAATATTATTGAAGGTGAACTTATGCAACTTATTCTGTCTATTTGATGATTCATGTGCAGATTCAATAGAAATAGAAAACATTTTAAAAATCTCAAACCCAACTCAATTTCTAGGTTAGAATTTAATCATAATTTTTTAAAATTCATTCTTGTTTGAAAAGTTTGACATCGTTGAACTGATTAAATGTTAGCATGATGATATGTAATTAAAGAATTTAAGTAGCTTTTTTACAGTATCAAATAACCTTTGTTTAAAATAAGAACTAAACTTCTTATGATCAATCATTATACTGCTGATTGATGCATCTGCTCGTTGGTTTCAAATTCTATTCAATAAAGTTTCAGTTTGAGTTGCTTTTAATATTTCAATATTTTTCTTCGCAATAATCATCAGTTATATTAGAAATGAGCCGGCGATTATTTTATCCTGTAGACTTGAAACGAATTCGCTGGCTTAGAAAATGGTCACCAATTGAAATGAAAAAATTCACGAAAAACATTCTCAGTCTATATAATTTCATAGGTTTATGAACATGATTTGGCTTTGGCATATCTTTCGGTTTCTTGTATTTTTATATAAAATGTCCTCCCTGCCTTTAAAAATCTGTAAATTGAGCTTGTAGTCAACAGATTTCAGCCAACACCTAAAAGCTTTAGTTGTGCTATAAAAAGTATTTAAACTGGAAAGCAAATTTGACCAGCATTTGGAAAAGAAAATGAATATGTGATCTCTTCTTTTGTATTCCTTCTCTTGAACATACCTATATATGTTCCTGATTTGAAACTTTGCAATAATTTTTTTAAAAAGCAAGCCTCACTGTTTGTGTCAGTATAGTGATAAAAATCTACATTTAGATTTGATGAACCTGAAATGGGTTCCTTTAGAGAAACTGAACAAGGCTTGACGCTTGAGACAGTTTTGAATGTTAATCTGGCGTATATAGCGATTTTGTTATTTACAGCGATAGAAATGAAAGTGATCGCGTCGCTTAATCCCAGAAATAGCCCCGCGGTAAGAGCCATACATAAAGAATGCACATGCCGAAAATGCGAAACTCCTTCTGTGGAGACAAAGAGTATGAGAGATGATTTTCAGGTTGTTTCTATACAGAAAGATAGCTGTGAAGAACTTTAAAGAAGCGAGGAGTGTTTCAACAATGAACCTTGGGTAGAGTTAACTGAGAAATTTAACTATAAAACATAACCGACGAGATCTCACTTGGGCGTGGATGTCTTTGCAGCGGCTTCTGTGAATCAATTTCTCTCTCTTTTGAAACGATCGACTGCCTCGTTGCTTTACGAGGGGATCGTCCGCCCGGTCCAGCAGATTGCGAACGAGCTATTTATGAAAATTATACTTATTTTAAACTACTCATTCAAAATTTTGCATTGACATTTTTTCAGACAAATTAAGACCTTTGCCTCTGGCAAGTCTAGCAGCTGCCGCGGATGCTGCCCCATCATATGATTTTTTCTTGGCTCCATGGACGGTTTCTGAATCCTTCGTCTGCATAATATAAAATAAAATAAAAACATTGCAATGAAATCAATTCATAGTTCTATAAACAAATGTAAATATGTATAAATAAATACAGTAGTAGAAATACATGTTTATACCTTCGATTTTTCTAAATCACTTATTGGGTGCTTAGGTGTTGCAGTATTTGGTCGTGATAAAGACCTCTTCGGCAAACTCTTTCTTACATTTTCTTTATCTTTTTCTTCTTTAGAAATAGACTTTCTAAAAATTAATATCCCCGTAATGAATGAAAAGTTTTTTGTCAATTTTCAACCTAATATCTCGAAACTTACTGCGTTGTCGTTGTTATTAATGCCAGTGCAGCAAGGGAACTCCGCCTGGACACTTGGTCCCATAAGTTTTGATGATAAACTTCAGCTAGGTGTTGAGGAACCAATTCAGTTCCCCATCCCCGATACTGAAAAATAATAGGAAAAGTTAGCCATTGCAAAAGATCTTGTTTCTTGGTTTAGGAAAACATTAAAACAACCACACGTAGTGTTGAGCTGTTTCAAAATTTTGTGTTTATTATACCCTATATTCTCCAGCTTTCTTTCTTAATTCAATAACTTCTTTATACCATGGGTTCCCAATTTCTTGATCACCCCTCTTCTTGAAAAACTTTCCATCCACATACTCGTATTGAGAAAACGGGCGAAACTGCTTCTTGTACTCTGACTTATACTCCTTTCTAAAAGTATTATGACATGTTTTATATTTTTGCTAGCACAGTTTTTGTTTCTTTACTTAAGCAAGGAAAAACCGACTATTCAGATCATAGAGACTCAAGTATTAACACAATGATTAAAGTAGTAGAATCTGAAAAGATGCTCTGGGCCATCATCACTTGCAAGATCGTGGGATTGGCTAGGAAACTAAATTGATATCGTAAGTATTTTCCTCCGGTAAGCTTAATTTCACTTACAACTTTCGAGATGCTCAACGCTATGTTTCGCTTCAATGAAAATTGTAACTTGGGTGGAAGATTTGATTCCGTTTGTTTGTTCAGTATGTTGTTGAGATACTCAATACGATGGTACGACTTGATCGGATTAAGCATAAGGGAGAAAGAAGAGAAAGTTTACACACCTTTTTTCTCTTCTATCATCAGGTCTTCGATCTGAAGTTTTATCTTCGTAGCTTGCAGACATATTTTCGCGATAGGCTTTGTGCTCTGACCATTCAAGCGAATCTGGCCCTTTATCCATTACAGTTTGCAAATCCAAAGCAGTTAAACTTGCTCCAGTTTCTTTTGAATAATTTAATGCACTTATGAGTTACACGGTTTAACTCAGTTTTATTTCTTTTTAATAAAAGATTTATTATTCTTACCACCAGTATTGTTCGAAACATTATTATTAGCCTTATGGGTATGAACCGGTACACTTGTTTCAAAGGCACGAATTGTGCCCATAGACAAGGACTTCCTAGGCCCACCTGCTCCCTCCCCTGTCGACGAGGTCTCCTACGGAAATAAAGTAAAGGGAGAAAGTCTCAATGAATGAAGTGACTTGTATTATTATGAACGTAAATAATTGCAAGATATGGTTCAAGTGTAATTTGCAAAGAATTGGCAAAGCGCAAAATAGTTTTGGTTTTGTAATAACTTTTCCCTGTGTGATGTTGGCTCGAACATTTACTTAATTAAGAACTTTTTTAACAAAACTTTTACTTCGGCATGGCATGCATATAGGCATGACATCATACTTTATTAATTCTACAATATGCTTTCTACAATTCTGTAGAATGGAATTTGGTTTCCCTTTCTACTGAATCTAGTGCATTTATAAATTTATAACTAAAGTACTAAAGAACATTTCATTCGTCTGGAATCTGGAATATAAACACTTGTATACTGTATCTCTTGAAAAAATCATTCCAAACTGTCTCAATTTACCTCTTCGATGTCCATTTGTTTTCTCTTTTTCGTTAGTATAAATTCGGCAATAAGATCGAAAAACTTTTGAGGTCAAGCAGTCACGATTTCGGTTATTTGAGGTTGACACAATTGTCAATGATTAAACTTGTATACACTTGGTCAGGTAGATTTTACTTGGTTATCTAACGGCTACTGCACCCAAAAACCTAAGCATGGAACCACGGTCCGGTAAAGGTACTGCTGCGGTATAAGTAGACCCCGATAATATTACCTAATAGTTCCATTAACCCATTGACATCTAGACATATCAGATCACAGATCGAAATAAAAGCAATTCAGCTCTTGAAAACGCTAAAGATAAGTTGAATATGAGTCTGCCTGTTGTACGTATGTATACTCTCTGTTTATTTCACTGTACTCACTTTGTCAGAACGCCGAGAACGCTAAATAAAAGATTGCGTGAATGTCAAGTCTGAGCTTCGAATAAGAAAGTCTAATTACATAAATACATCTCTAAATTCGATACGAAAGCTAATTTGAGTAGTGTCGAATCTTTTGTATATTATCCCATGTAAAAATAAATTTGTATAGTTAGTAACATTTGAGAAGGATAATCTGACGCAGTTTTCATCAACTTTATAGTTAAACAACTTTATAGAAAGGGTTATTATTAGGCAAGCGACTTTCATTTAGCCATATAAACGCTTGTTATTGCTGCTGCTGTCTCGTCTTGACTGATTCGGTATTCCTGGCAGTTGTGCTGTGCAAGTCTGCAGCAGAAGTCGCCGGGCTAGTGGGTAGTACACTTGCGAAAATGTTAAAATAATAATATAAACAGAGTTCAACTCAACAGCCTTGCAATATCTGCATTAATGCACAAATCGTATAATTATATTGATTCAGGAGAAACCTCATGTAAAGTTCTAGTTAGGTTGGGTCGTAGAATAATAACAAAGGAGATAAGGATTCTGATAAAGATAGATTATCCTTCTTCTGGTGAGAGACTTGCTGGCTTTTGCTTTGGACAGGAAATTAGGTACTTTGTAAAACGGGTTGGGTAGAAAGTGGAAATTATTATAAATGGCACAATGGCACTACACTTCTGCACTGCAGCTTGCGAAAGATAAATTTACTATCATAGGAAGATTTAGATTTTTAAATTGACTTTAAACTTGTCGCCGTTCTGACTTCTACTGATCTCGAGGTAGATGATCGCATCGTTGCGTTACATGAATTCAATCCAATGTTATAGTTATAGTTAGTTTAGACGGATTACGAATCATGTGAAAAGTGTTGTTGGTAAAGAATCCTCCTTATGTTTAAATCTCAAATGTCTAATACTAATAATACTAACGCTGATGCTTAAAACTTACGACGATATGATATTTTACAAAGGCAAACGATGGTGGGTGCAGGTGGCTGAAAACCTCATCATTATAATCCCATTCACTCATATATCTAAAAATCCCTTCGTGGATTACATTAACATAACATAAACAGACAGATCTCGAAAGGATGCACTCGTTTCTCACGCTCAATATTATTATAACAGTAGATCAGTAGCAATAATATATTACAAGTAGAAATACTAGCCCAATTTACTTTCCTACTATACCTAACTTACCTTTACCTGCTTCTTACTTATTCACTTTAATACCTAACATTCAACTATAAGCCATACTCCTGAAACACAATCCAATGGTTTATTCCTTAAACTTCGTACCCATAATCTGCAAAATAAAAATCTAAAATGGCGTTCCGTGAAAAAAATGCATTTTCGTTTTTTATACTAAACAGAATTCATGCTTGCGTGTTCTAAAGTTTTTCATAAATCAGATTTATTCATCTAACAAATATAACCATCATGATAATATATACTTCGTTCAACCGAGGACTCATTGGCATTTAGGTCAATCTCGTAACCACAGTATATAATTCGTAACATTACGGGGAGCTTCTACTTTTAAAGTCATACTAATTCAAGTTCATTCTAGAGTAGTCCATCTTTCATGTTTATCAACAGATTTGTTTCTTTTAATAATGAGGAAATTTAAGCTTTACGCAGTAATACATACACAGGGATATATGGTTCAAATATGTGTGAATTATGTGAAACAGAAGAAGAAGATCTGTTTCATTTTATGTGTATCTGTCCTACCTATT
>JAQFZZ010000031.1:0-52246 GCA_034696405.1 Isotoma caerulea | reverse complement strand
TGTATCGGTGTTAGACTGCAATAGAACTCTGTGTCTGCGCGGCTGGGTTGTGAGACCCAACACCACAAATACATACACACATAGGCGGTATTCAACTATTTATGTAATATCATAAAATATTCTGGATAAAACTCTTAGAGAAAAAACAGTATGCAAAATATTGCAAAGAATGTATAAATAAACTTTCTCCGTACTCTTAATCCGTTTTAAGATCTTTTACTACTTTTCAATTTTTAAAAAGTATTTATTATTAGTTACATTCAGATATATTTTTCTTTCATATCCATTTGAACTCGCATTCTTAAATTTGTTGGCTTATATTTAGCCACATAAGAAACGACTGATAATATGAATCTCTTTGTATTAGCATTAACATAAATTGACTGAATTCAGATTATAAAATTGTTTCACTGCATTGTCAATCGTTGGTAACCTAACGATGTAAACTTTTAATATGACTGTTGACTGTTAAAGTTGAATGCAACTGGCTGCTACGTAAAACGATTCTGATTGCGTAAAGAAGATTTCCTCGAAGTCATTTCTAAATTGAGGAAAATTGGCAGACAATCAATTAGAAATAATCCATCATTGTCTAACGATAACGTAGTATGTTATATTATTATGTTACTTGTCTAATTTGTAATATGTATTACGTTACGAGCTTAAATCATCCCGTGCAAATCGATATGTTGCGCAATTTAAACGTCAGTATAATTTTACAGTTGACAGTTGATATAATAAGCACAGATCAGCTATGTGAGCTCATTGACTTTATGTTTAATTGTTTCATCAACATCTTACTCATTTTCTATTATTTCAAAAGGGATTAGTTACTACGGAGTACTCCTGACATTTAATAAGACGGTATTAGAAATATCGAGAGGAGATACATTAATACAGACAATTACGATTGACAGATTGTTTGATTTTAAGAATGTATGATAATTCAATGTGCAACTTTATCACGGATGTTTTCCTCCATTTTCAAACATCATGTAATATCTCCATTAATCAAATTTCTTAATCCCTATTTTCATTTTGCAATAAATTTGAGCTTATGTTGGTGGATTTATATAGTTTCAATTACGTTAATTGCCAAAATGTAGAAGGTTCTTTCTGTTTAAGAAGGAATGTTTCTGTTTATTACGTTGAATTAAATGAGATAAGTTGTATTATTGTACAAAAATAGCTGAGGATCGAAAAACATTTCACTTTCAATTCTTTCTCAAATCAGACAATAAAAAAATAAGAGTTATCGTTATCAAGCAGTATGTTAATTAATTAAATTTTACATATTTCTAACGCATTGAAAGCATTTGTCAAAATTTAAGTAAAACCCGAATATGCTCTTTTGAATTGAATATCCTCACGGAATACAACCCCTTTAGACTGAGAAATAAACCTCTCCGAAATACTGGGAATCGTGTTAGAGAAAATCTTAAGTTTAATACTTATTATGATCTATTTGAACTTTTTAAGAAATATCTGGTCTGGGGGTTAAACCTCCAGATTTCATTTATGGGCCAGAAACAAAGAAACGATTGCTGCCACTCGTACTTTTAACTATAACGGAAACTTTCAAATTGAGGGATGAGAGAGACATATTTTCTCTTACAATAGCAGTTCAAGAAATATAATTATATGGAATTGTCATTGACCTTATTGAAATTTTGTAGTGTCAGTAATTTCTAGACTAGTAAAAATAATATATTAAACTTTTATCATATTAATTCAAAACCATTATAATATATTGCCGAATGTCATAAAGTTGTAGGTTTCGAATAGAATCGGAATGCATATGGAATATGGATATGGTTTTGGTATTTGGTTTAAAAAGCTTTCTTGAGAACTAAAAAAGCCTTCGCAGTTTAACTCTGTAGGTTAGCCAACTTTATAATTATGAAGAATGAAAATTATAATGCTTTTAGTCTTATTCAAATTAAGACTATGCTGAAACGTTAAAATATTTCATAATGATAGTGATAGAGATTTTTACTTTTTTGATTTAAAAGCTTTAATTATTTATTTCTCACCCACTACTTTTCTTCCACTTTATCTCATCATTCATTCATATTCAGCCGTTGCTTCTTTTAATCTCTGACGAGAAAAAGGAAAGAATTTAATTTATTTTCACACTTTTGATCTCTTTTTTTTCTTATCATCATCATCTCCGTCTGTCCTTGATGGTTGGCTTGGCTGTGATCTATCATGTGTAAACGTAAATTAAAAGAATTCTGTCCTACTGAAGCCAGACTGTCATTTCTTTGGTGGACAAGATGAGTTTCCTCTTGAGAAAAAAAGATGTATAATTTCCAACACTTCTGTTACATTTACAGCACGTGTAGTAGTAAGCAACTTTAAGGGGCTTGTAGTTTTCTCTTAAAAATGCATTAGTTTTTCTCCATGAAGAATGCAATTTTTCAAGGAAGCTTTCACAAACTCATATCTCAACGTACTGAATACTCGATCAAGGCAAGGTACAATTTATTTGCTATACAATCACACTATAATGCCATATTATACCTTTTATCTACCAAGCTTTTATCATCATCAAAGGGAAAAATGAAATAAGTTTGTGTCATCCTTTACTCATTTAAGACACATGAAGACAAACATACGGTGAATTCTAATGTATTCACATATAAATATCTTAACTATCTTCCTCTGGTAAAATACAGCAGTGTAGGTAGACGTGTTGATGCATTCATGTATTCATGCTCTACGAATTGCTTCGGCTTGCATATAAATACACATTTCTCATCATATGGTGAAAGTAAATGGTACACAATTTCTAAAGGTTCTCCCAAAGGGTTTTTTGCTACTATAGTGAAGTTGGAAGTTCAGTTGAGTCGTCCTTCTGTGTCCAACTAAGCATGGACCCCATGTGGGGATGACAACTTCAAAGGATTCCCCAAACTAAAGTTATTGACAGCCAACTGGGATGACAGAGGCACGAATAAGTCTACCAATCAAGTGAAAATGTGTACGCCATTACGGAACGATACCAGAAGCGTCAACTAGTCTTCAATCAGCGTTTGTCTAGAATTTAGACGGCAGACTACATATTTTTCAAGTTTTGACTAGACTTGCTCCACTTATTAAGTTTAAAATAGATGAGATAATTGGTCGCAAGTTTTAACTTTCTTATAGTTCTAAGAAGTATAATGTTATCTGTTACATGATCACTTATCTTTAACTTTCACCATAATACCAGCAGAATTTTCTCTTGAAACTTGTAATAGCTTTCGTTGTGTTGTATGTCTGCTAGTTACATTCCCTTGGAGAAGGACGAAACGTGTCTGAATGAAAGTCAGTTCTTGAGTATAATATTATATATAGTAGATAGATAGAACTTCCGACTTTCACATATATTTATAAGGCTATTATTTGAATTCATTTCTTGCCATGCATTGAAACAATAGAATATGTACAAGTGCTAAATAGTGTCTAGCATTAATTAACATATTCCTGTGTATGTGTATGTAATTATTATGGTATAGGAATAATTCATGAAAATTAAGTAATACAACGTATAGTGTAATACTAAGAAATAAATTGAATTGGATACTCGAAGGTCGTGGTATTATTGTATTATAAAAGGCGCCGACACACTTCGAGGTTTGGAAATTGGGATAAATGTAAAGACAGAGCTCTTTCTAATAGGAAATTGAGGTTGTTAGTATTATAATACTAGATTAGTTAACTTTGAGCTAAGTATAATATAAAATACCGTATTTTCCCTTCTCCTTCCATTTGCAAATATTTGACTGATCATCAAAACCATATATTTAAGGAAAAATCCTATCATATCGGGGTACGTACGTATCGTATCGTGCATCAAGAATCAAGACGCTTGGCTTAGCTTGATATTGTACCGAGGACTTTTTTTTATCAAAGCTTATTTTCTCACAACCCAAGGAAACTGGATCATACACAAAGGTACCAACCATGAAAGGGTTAGTAGTACCTTATATAAATAATACAGTAAGGTAGAGATAGTAATAGTACAAGACGATATTTTTTGTATTGATTAGCTTATGAAATATTTAGACTGAGAACACCTGTCTCTCTTTTTCCTTTTTACCCAACTTTTCCAAAAGAAAGTTGAAGCCCACCGTGTGCAGCAAACCCAAACTGGGTACATGGCTTTTCGGAAAAAGAGAGAAAGAATTGGACAGACCAACTGTTATCGTAATAGTTATAGGTACTAATATTAAAGTAGCTTTCGAATTGGTTAGAGAGTATCTGTATCATCTGTCTGAATTAATGGGTTGTCCCACCAATGTACAGTAGGAGAAAGTCAACTGTAAAAAGAAAATTATTTCGCCACACCAAAACTTTCTCAAGATGCAATACAAACTATAAGTGATAAAGTATTTGAAAACCATTTTCCATAATATCTTAAAGTAGCATTAATATAACGCGGTCATACTGTACCAGTCCAGTTCAGCCTAGTTACGTATCGATAACTTACTATAAAGCTATATCCCACGGTCATTCCTATATTATCTATAGGCAATTCTTTTTTTAGCTTGCCTTACCTCGAACTAGTTTTCATTCACGCCGACTACGAATTTCGAATACAACAAGACTGACTGATTGTACGAGTTGCAAGTTGCTGTGTCATTCGCCATCTCATCTATCATGAGAAGTCCATCGAAATCTCCATTTACTTTCTCTTTGCTTTCTTCTCATCGCTGAGTGAAAGTAACGGAAAAAGGAATGAAAGGTCGAAAAAAGTGGAGACATTTCAAATAGGACAGAAATCCGAGGAGTCTTTGTACTTCCCCTTTTATGTCCGACGAAGCTAACAATGTGCCTTGAATCTAGAGTCTAAAGCAAGAGTTTTTTACAGTTGTAATAAATCAATTTATTTATAGTAAAAACTAACTACATACTACTAGAAGGACTCGTAGTAAGTAAGCAATAAGATAATATAATGGGTCTGAGAGTCTCTCAACACTCGATTGGGGGTGTAGGTATTACCTTAAATTACATCGAGCTACGAAAATAAATCGGATGGTACAACTTGGCTTTTGACAGATAGACCATTGCTTATTTACTTTCGTTTCGAGTTGTCCGTAATCTAGTAATTTCATCAAGTTCTAGTTTCATTAAAGCAAACAAAATAGCACAATAGACCCAACGAAGGTTTACATGCACACAAGCGTCTTTTATTTAATGTATAAATAATTATGTGCTAACATTAGTTCCGCCATTCATCACTTTTATACTCTGGTCTTGTCTAGTATATACCTGATTTTGTCTTGCTGACATTATATGCATGCATATATTATAATTGCAACTATAATAATATATTTGAAGTTTATAGAGGGTCACCAATTGTAATTTGGAAGTTCAATGCATTTAAAATAGCATTATATTGAGTTGATATTGAATACTATGCAATTTGATTTGAGTTTTAGAGCTATGCTTGTTTAAGAGTAGGCCATGACGAGTTTGCTAATTAATTAAAAATGTATTCGTCAAACGTGATTTACCAAAATATCCTTGAAGGTTTTTCCCCTATTTCTATTGAACGTTGAAGTAACTCAAACTCAACACGTGACTGGGTGTACCCTTTTCTCATCTATGTACTTTAGAGTTTAGAAGCATTCCCAAGTCGAGCGTTCAGGATATGAAATCAATGCAAAGAATGTATATTTCCTTAGAACGAGGGTCTGAATGCATTGAAATTATGCATGTATTGCTTCCCACATCAATTTTCTAACAAAAGAAACGCGAGGCCATTAGAAATTCACATTAGGGATGTTATTTGTGACAAGAAAATGTGTACAAGTAAAGTCAAATGTCCATGCTGGTAATAATAGGTTCTTAAATCTAGATATTAGTACATTTATTTTCCTTACATGTACTTATATAGTACACACTACACACAGAATATAAGTATGTGTTCGTGTAATATCCAACGTGGGCGAATTGACTATGGATCGGATTAAGTTAAATAGTAAAAAGGGAATACATGTCAATCTATTGACGGAGAAAATTTCTAAAAAGGACCAAGCATGTACACAAACGAATTCACTCACATCCATACTGCAAAACACATAATACGAAAACTACTTACATCAAGGGTTGCTGTTGCTTCTGCTCTAACTGTCTTTCACAGAATTGTGTATAATATCTATGTTGGAAATTTCACTCCGCTTTCAGAAGACTTTCACCGGAGGATTTACCCCTGGATGAGCATGCTAAAGCTAACAACATGTGCATATGCTGCTGTAGTGTACTACCATAACAGAACGAAATCAGAATTTCTCTATTTAATGTTATCCTCTAATATTATTCCTGACTCTCTTGTTGACTCACTTACAATCAGAGGTAGTACTACTGGAGTGCGGTTAGGTGGTAAAAGTAGTGAAAGTCATTTGGAATGCTTTACTCTTCTTACGTCACATACTTCCTCTTCACTCATGAGTTCATATGGGAAAACAGAATTCTTTACATGCATCCACTATACTATGTACGGGGAAAGCCGAAATGCAAATGAAGTTTCAAAAGTCATCATTAGAGTAAAAGAGTGAGTGTCCCATTAACATGGGGAGACAACGTGACATGTCATAGAAATCTTTACCTGAGAGGCGAATAGTAAATGTGACACTTGACACTTCGATTTCTCTTCCTAGCTGCACATTGCAAATTGAAATGTCAAGGAATTTCTACGTAGAACTTTAAGCTGACTTGACAAAAAATGTGGGTCGTCAATAACTTCTTTGTGATTATTTGTACAAATTGGAATCGTACACAATCTAAAAATAATCTGAGGTTATTTTTAGACTTTTTATTATTACTATACTATAATTAATTAAAGTAACAAGTAACCCCAATTTCCACCCACGCAGTCGAGTCTAACTTTCATGGGCAAATCGGTTGTTCTTTTGGCAGAAACTATTAGAAAGTAAGTTTGTTACAATGATGAGTTGAAGAGTGGTTTGATTGTGGTTGGATGTAATAGTTGTTAGAAGTATTAGTTGGTATAGTATAAGTTATCACATGTTGTGTTACAGGGAAGGGATGATGAATTGAAGTAAATCCCTAGGGGCTTACAGATTTCTCAGTGCACTCTCATCTGTCCTTTCTACCATGTATATGTGCGTACTTGAATCTCCTATTCAGTAATCTCCTCTCTTGTGTCCTGACCTACAGACCTTGTGACTATTACAAGAGTCACTCTATTATAGCTGCTGAGCTTTCTTCCTTTTCTCTATTTCTGAAACAAATACACGTTTAGTTGACCATCCAATTCACTAGTTCTCGTTGTCATTGTCCGTATGGGCCAAGAAGTCATTCAATCTATCTAAATTCTAACGCTAAGCCTTTCCATACAATGTATACAGGCATTGGACTTATGTGACCATAAAATACCAGGAAATGGCCCGCACATGAAGAAAAGCATATTATTTTATATATGAAGGAGGCTATTTCATCTCATGATAGTTTTTCATCTGTGGAATATGGAATATATATGTATAATGTATATGATTTTTTATGGTAGAAGATATATGATTATAAAAAAGGTCCTCTTGAGTCTTCTTTTCTCTGGACGACCAATTCAAGGGAATCACGTTCAGGGATTTTCCAAAAGATTAGATTGATCTTTCTTTGAGTTCCCATCTTTCAGCTAGACAAGTCAGACCCATCTTTCTCCCAACCAGCCGTATAATATTCTTATATACCAATTCAAAATTTAATCATATAGAATTGAAGGATATAGGGGAAAGTCGTCCTTTTTTCGTCCTTTGGCGTTTATGTTAACTCTTATATAACACAAGCAGTCCCGTTCCGACTTCCTATTACCTTGTGTATTTCGGTCTGTTCTGGATGGACTGACTGATTTGATGGTGAAATTTGCGACATATTTCTCTGTACAACTTACCTTATCCTGGCACATCTGTAAGCCTTGAGTGAAAGCGGTAACCCATTTCCGTAACAATTTTCCTCGACATTTTCATTTCACTATGAGGAAAGAAATATATTATTGGCTGCTCGAATTTTGGAATCTTCCCTTTTCATGGTTGGTTGATACACCTGGATGATACCTTACCGAATCATATGTTACGTAATATAATATAAAAGCACTGTAGAGTGTTGATGAATTCAAAAATATCTTTATGTAACGTTTCAAACAATGCATTGAAACTTTGAAACCCATTTCTAATTCTTTCACACTTTATTCAAGTAGTATAGCATACAAATATCTCATCGATGCCACAAACAAAGAGTTTCGTTGAATCATAAACTCAATACTTGTTAATTTCTTACCATTGTGTCAATCCTCTGGTTGGTGTGGCTATTCATTTTAATCAAATCCCTCTCTTTTCACTTTCCTTTAAATTGATAAATCCTCCGAATTGCATTCAGTAGCCATGAATAAGTTCTATTGTCTTTATTTCTGAATGCATTTTGTGTTAGTGATAGTGTAACCGTGATGATTACATTTTGGAAATGCAATAATGACTGATTAAGTAAAGCTCGACAAGTTTTATTCAAATATTTTATATAAGTAGATTCAATATTGATATTAGCCTCCATGTTGTTACAAATACCTAGAAGCTAGTATATATAGAAGAAAAGTTGTGGTAGACAGAAATAATGAAGTTGGAAGGTGCATCCATTTTATTACATCAAAACTCGCTTGGTTATTATATGTAGAATGATAAACATAAGACTATGAAGTCCTTGTAATTTCATTTGGCTGGGGAATCCTCCTGGCAAGTTAAGCATCATTGGAACTTCAGTTGTTTTATGTAGGTTAAGTGTTGGTATTCATCCAAATGTAATTTCTCCATTTGAGCGGAATGAGATCAATTTTGAGTGAGATGAGTTTCACAGTATATAAAATCTGCCTGAAAGTGATTTTGCCCTTGAATAAGCTGTTATATAATTACAAAATGGGAATTCAATGTTGAATCTAAGCAAAACTGGTTTTGCTTAGTACGGTACAAGTAGAAAATGTGTAAATGAAGTGTATGCAAGTACATTATTTCCCTTTTCCTGTTTGCAAAAGACGTTAAATCTTACAATCTGTGCAAAGAATTGCCCAATCGATGCAAGAATGCAATGCAACTGTTGTGTTTCACAGTAAGTAACGCAATAAGTTAAGTTGTTAAGCTCAGATAGAAATGTTAGCAACATTGATTATTTTATTAAGAGGCAGTTTTGGTGGTATTTTGTGTTTTTCAGACTAAATGCTTCTTCACATTTGCTATGTGTATTACAGATTGCAAATTCTCTTAGGAAAAGTCCCTACCACTGTGTCTGTAAGAGTTTCGAAGTAGTTTGCTTTTGTAAAGGATAAAGTCAGCAAAAGGAATTGAGTTTGTGAAAAGTGATGTACTGGATTGTTAGTTGATAGCAGTGCAGTGTTAGTACACAAGAGTCTTGTAGTCAGTCAGTCAGCTTGGGTCCGTCGGCTGGTCGGCATGTGGACAAAAAACACCCTCTGCTTTCTTTTCCTCTACGTTAAGTCCTTCCTCGCTTTGTACACATCTATAGAGTATCTGTAAGAGTAGTTAGCTCCGATGAGGAGGGAAAGGTCATAAATCATGGGCCCAGAATAAACGGCAGCCTTACCCGGCCGGGCAGGCCGGAATAAAAGAACCGACCAAGAGGAATTTTGTTGATGATGTTCTCTTGATGATCATGATAATGATGATGATAAACTCCCCCTTCCCCTTTCTACTTCTTCATCTCTGGGTCGGTCTTTTGCTCCAGTTTAGATCTCCAGGCACAAAACATATTATATAGAGGATGCACATGCTGTATCTGTTGAGGTTGAGGTTGAGGTGGCTTAAGTTTACCAGCTAACCCGACAAAACTTTGTCCTGGCTTTGAAAAACAACATGCCTTAACTTAATACAATAATTATGCCCATCCGAGCTGACGGCTTGTTTATCTAACCGAGTTTATAAAGTAGATTTGTCTCCGTACATGGATGCCTTTGAAATATGAAAGATATGTTGAGGTTGTTTTTTAACATTTTTTTGTTCACATACAAAATGGATAAAACATATTGTACTATAGTTAATGTTTATCTCCAAAAATATTTATCGTTCTTCAGTATAAAGCATTATTACCGATGAAATGTTTTTCGAGTTTATTATCATTTTACGCACATTAAATAAATCTTGTCATGTGAAAAACAAAAAGTCAGAACGTTATTATACGTTTTTCTAGAAATAATGTATGTTTCAAGTCTTTTCTAATTTGTTTCATTTTCAGATGAAAACACGGCGGAAATCGTTTCCTCGGTGGAAATGAGATGGGCCTCCACGGTGGATTAACATTTCCCCTCCTATTACGTCGACTGCAAGTGAAAAGCTATTTAATTCCCAAAAGAAGTACGGAAGAAGTTTGACAAAGGAAGAAGACACTACTGACACACATCAACATCATATCTTCATAACCCAACCATTTACTTTCACCACTAGCACTCCCGATCATCATCACCATTATCAGCTCGTCATTCATAGCTAAAAGCTCTTTTCTTTAAATCCCCAAGAAATCCCGGATTTCAGTTTGGTTTCTCCATCTCCTCTGATTTGGTTGATGTGTATGTCTGTTTGAGGCTTTCTCTTGAGTGAAAGCGTGAGAGTGTTAAGCATTTTAAGTACACGCTACATACTAATATCATTGGATATATTAACCCATACGTAGTCAGTACAATACTATATCATATTATACACAATACTGCTGACACCCATCCCACACCACGAATCCAATCCAATCCACCAGAACTTTCAAATTCATATCCGAACATTCAAATATCTTATTTGCAAGTCGATCGACTGCTACTTTCTTAGCATTCCAAATATTTGAACATGCATTTAAAATAGTTGGTGTATTACTATATTCTCCATAATATACTTTCGAAATAAAGAAGATAGAACGTATCAAAGATATTTTACTTTAACTAAGTGTGTTTGTGGTGGCGGTAGTGGTGTTTCCAGTCTAAGGAAGAAGGACTCGAGAAGAATGGATCAGGTCGAAGGGTTTGGGTTCGTTGGTGAGAGAAACTCCTCTGGGAATTACACACCGATTTACACCATTTCTCAAGACTTTATCAAAAACTGGTGAGTCTCACCTTCTATCTTGCTTAACTTGAAATTTCCCCTGTATCAAACCTACTTACTTACTTACAAGGTAGTATCTATAAATACCTTAAAAGTAATGGAGAGAAGAGATAGTAGAGAGAGGGTAACAAAAAATAGGAGAAGTACCACCCAGTATTAGAAAACTTAGGTGGGAGAAAGATTGCCTTAGTTCCTACTGTAAATGGTTCAATTCAAACATCCCAATTTTACCAACCCATCCGCCTCTTCTGATGAAGATAGAGAGAAAAAAGAAAGTTTTTTCCACACTGAACAAGATTGAACATTTGAAGATCTTTCTTCCTCTCTCTCTATTTTTTTTATTTGGAAAAGTCTATTGGATATAGGCTATACTGTCTTTTTTGAAGTAGTCGCCTGAGAGAAAGTTTATACGGGAGAAAAATTGTAGACTATTTCACTTCTTTCATGTTTACTTTTGCAGCTTTTAAACCAGATGCTATTGCATCTTGATAAATTTAGATGCAATAATATAAATAAGGTTTAATTTTTAAGGTTACACAACAACACAATAAATAAAAAAATAACGGTATATCTCAAGGTCTACTTTCTAATCTGATCTCCACTTATTTCCTTCTCAGAAATACCTTCATACTAAAGAATAGCCAACTGCAAAAAGATTATTGTAGTCGAATCTAGACGCTAAGAGTTTAGCTTTGGAACTTGTGAGTTAGTTTTTTTCTTCAACCCCTTATTCGACTTCTCTTGGGAAAGTCCCGCAAGAAGAGAAAAGAAGATTTCATGCCCATTTACATCTCTCATTTTCAATATCATCAAAATAGATTTTAGTCGTTGATTGAAGCCCAAAACATCTTACACTTGAATATTAACATTAAATACGAAAATGTTGTTTCCTAGCTTTTAAATCAGAGAAGCAAAGAAAGAGAATAAAGTTAAGCAACACATATATATAAATGTAGAATACTTATACAATATTGCAAACACAACATGAAGCATCAGTGTCAAAGTATAAATACATGTACAATGTACATCTATATTATATTACAATATAAAGAATAGTTGTAGTTTGTAGGTCTGACTGTTGAGTGCTTGTAATTTAACAAAAGCGTGAAGTAGAAATGTTTTCCAGTTTCCTTTTAAATTCGCATGTAGAGAAAGTAAGCATTTTATTTAATGGGAAGGAGTAGATGTAGAAAACGGAAACAAGTATTGTGTATAACATTACAGTTAAATAAGTAGAAGATAGAAATCCCATTAAATGCATTGTGCCGACTTTCTCCTCCTCATTGATGCTCTATCTTGAATCTTTTTCACCAAGACCTAACTTTTAACTATTTTAAATGAGAAATGCCTATTGCCAGACCAGACTGCCAGTATTCCTAAAAGTGTTACTGAGCTGTAAACAAGAAACGCTGAAAAATATATCATTCAGTAGGACATCATTTCTTAATAGAAGGGAATGCTCTACTGGTGAAAGAAAGGTCGGGGTGGTAAGATGTATCAAACAAAGTGCCTTACATTACATTACCTTGAGCTTGAGGATTTATATACATATTTATTATGGGTGAGTGAATGCATTCAAAATCTCTGAGAGTAAGTAGTTACAGCAAAGAAAGTAAAGGGTTGAAGACGTTTACAAAGAAGAAGCATACAATTTGATACAGGCTTTTAGGTACTTTGCGTACTTGTTATCTCCTATCTCATGGCAGAAAAATCTTCTTGATTTTATTTTTATTCTGTGGAAGTCTACAATAATAGAGGGAATGAACCGTAGAAAATGGAAACAGGATATTATGTGTTGTGTTGGCTGGCAGACACAATAAGAGTCAAAACGACTACAACACATACGTTGAACATCTTGCTGTTAAAGTACATTATAAAAATAACCGTTTAAATCCGTCTCACATTGAATGAATACAGAACAAATAATAATACTAACATCCTTCTCCCATGACTTAGAAATGTAGAATATGGATTTTTTACAAAGTTTTTCAGAGGCTCTTTACCTCAATAAAAAATAAACAAGTGTAATAAAAACCGAATTTAAGGAATGTAATAGCCCCATAGTATTCTTCCACTATTATATTGAATTCATGAGAATAGAATTCTACTCTCTACAGTTGAACAGGCAAGAAGAGTGAAAGATGTTGCTTTGGTAGGAAGATGAGAACGTCAAATTTAGCAGGGAGAAACCTTTTCACTTTTAACTCACCACTATGCGAACACAACCATCAACTATTGTGGATTGTAAAGAATACTTTGGCCTTTCGGTTTTGGCCTTTTACTTGTTTGTTTTGCGGATTCTAAATCCGAATCCGGCTTTTCCTACTTGAAAGTAAAGTACACATACGGAGGCATTGGGAGACAAATACACATACGTACGAACAGCAACCACAGAGAAGAGTTTCTTCTTTATGTTCAATGAAACGACCAGAACAGACCGAAGGAAATCACTGCCCTTATGTGACCTTACCAGTGGCACTTTTGCCATTGCTCTTTCTATATATGGGCCATAAGCTTTAGCCAAGTTTGACAGACATTGGATTTCTTAGATGGAATTGAAAGCCATTGAATTTGACATTTTGAAAACGAGCTGACTAATCTTCCGAAGAAAATCGGAGTCACACCTTTTCCTGGTTTAATCTTGTCTTATGAGCCTACCCGAACTTAATCACGTGGAACCACTCCATACATAACTAAAAGGAAAGGGTAACTCTAAAGAACGGATAGAATATAAGAATGGTCCTAGTGGAAAACTAGCCTGGTCTAATCCGGATTAACTGTTATCTCCCACTATTCATTCCCTCTTGGTGAATTTCCATAAAACACTATTAATGTATTGTCGTAAGTAGTAACAGTAACATCTCAGATGACTGGAAACTCATAAAATTACGTAGGTAGGTGAAACTTATAATTGCTTTTCTTCCTATATAGATAGACCGTGCTTTACCGAAGTTACATTGGTTCTTTGATATATTGCTATTCTTATCATACCTTTAGTATTTACTACAATGTGCTCAATCGGCTGAATGTTAATTATCTGTCCGTCGTACTCATTCAAAATTATTATTCGAGCCTATATGATTAATCCGATAAATCAATTAAAGATTATTATTATTAGTTCGATATACCCTTGACTTATGAAATGTACAGTTACAAAATGATTCTGAACAACGGTAAAATGAATGGAGTAACTTAATTGAAATTAACTCTACCTGGCCTGCAACATGTACAACTTAATCATGTAACTCTCCTCACCCCAACAAAACACACAAGATATGACCACATTCAATTCGTTCCAACAACTTATGGTGGTTTCATCGTATTCTGTATAAATTGTACAATTGTCTTCTACATTAGGATAAAGTAATTGTTATTTTCTCTGTCAGACTAGTCGACTTAACCCTTAGCAAAAGCAATTTCAGGTGTGTGACTAGTGGGGGGCATTAAAACAGATAGATTGTGTAGAGTCGAGGCACTTATGTTTAACTACCAACCATTCTACAATTTGTTCAATTTGATTGAATAACTCTGTTTACTTACCTTCCTTATATATGAACCTTAGCTTTTGTTTCAGTATAAAGTATAATATTCAACTACTATTCAACAACACACACACACAGTTGACACTGCAAAACTGCTTACCTTTTATATCTAATAGCTATATTAAGAGTAAAACCAGGTAAAGAAAAGTGAATAAGGACTTATAATATTGGCAAGGTACACTTAGTTAAAATGTATTGAAGACTTTGGAACAAGTATGACCAACTAAATGGTAATATTCTGAGAAAATGGTCTTTGGGGAAAACCTAAAGGTGAAATAGAGTGAGTGAAGCTAAATGGATAGCCTAGTTCTGTGTCCCAATAGTCCCTTTCTTAAGTCTACTTTCATCCCTCGCATCGTCACCTTCAGACCTACCAAATACATTCACTTGTATCAATCTATCCAGCATCTCATCTGGTCCTGGTCATATACAGTATAGAAGCCTATATTCTGCAAATAGTAGGTAGGCATTTTACAGTTTTTACTTGTTACTTGTTACAGCTGTAAAAGGGTACATAGTACATATCATATGCAGTCTGTCTGTGTCTTGGGTAAATAAGAAACCACGAAGTATTGTCGTAAAAGAAAATGTTCTGAAAACTTGTGGAGTAGCACGATTAGCTCAAGAATTTATTGCTCGTTTTATTTACCCTTTTTTGCTTTCTCTTCCTTGCTTTTCCTATTGCACATTTGTAAGTACAACACATTTGTGATACCTATTTCAGCCCGGATAGATAAGAAAGAAAATGTGTAATAAACAGCAAAGCTTTAAAGTATACAGTCTCTCGGCTCTATTGTTGGTCTTTGTGTACTTAACGTATTTACTGGATAATCGCATATAATTTTACTTGTTACTTTTACTACCTGCTTATCGTTTTTATTGTTTTTTTTCAATATTATTACTTTCTTCAGCCACCATGGGATTCATTTTCTATCAGGTTTTGATTATCTATTGCCCTTTTGGTCGTTGTGGAATAATATACTGGGTGGTTGGTTTGTTCCTCACGTTTTGAGATCCTTATCACTTTTGCTAGCTAATGATAAGTTTTTGCCATGCTTTGCTTATCAGATTGGTCTTTGGTAGCTGAGTACTTTGAAGACAAGTGTGGATGCACTTTTGGTCATCAATTTTTCTACCGTATAACTTTTCTGATCAATACTTGCAATAAATACAAAAATTTTACACACCTGATTTTAAAATACTCGCCTGTCACATAAATCTATACGGTTTTATTTTCTGTACCACCCTATGAGTAAAAGTAGAAATAAACTTAAAAATTTCCACAGTGTTATCTTTAGTTCAAAACTTTTTCCCCTTTTAAATGCTGAACTATTTCGTAAAAAATAGTGAAAAAGTAAAAAAAAAAACAAGGAAACTTATAAACACTATCCCAATCAATGAGAACAAACTGTTCAACCGTGAACAACGGAAAAAATTATACCACCCACCAAAATTATCGTCGAAAATATACCAAGTACAATGTACAAGTAAGAAGCAATATTCTACTCAAATAATCGCTGAGCCGCTTATTAAGCTTATCTTTACCTCATACTATATAAATGGAACAAAAGACACGAAGAGAATAAAAGATAGTGTATCTTACTGAATACATCATAATTTACTCTGGTATCACACCCAGAACACGAAAAAGCCTTTCACCGTTACGCCCTAATCTAGCAGCTAGAGAAATGTAATACATTTCATTGTAAACCAATATCAACTTATAGTGGATACTTCCTTACAGTACAGGTAAATTACGATGAAAGTAAGTGAAAGCAATTCAAGCTAAATTCAACACTCAACTCGAGACTCACATAGAAACATGTATACGTCATTGTAGTGAACATGAATACTTCACACATAAGGTAGAGCTTTACAGGGTTTGATACAATTTTATCTCGGAAAGCACACCACATTAAGTTCTATACAATTTGACAGCTTTCGTTTTTACTTCAATGTTCGATAATAGTTCTGCAATTTCCTTTAGTTACTCAGCAAGGTGAAAGTGACGAAACAAAAAACTTGTCTTTATGTAAGATTGCCTTCAGTTTATCTACAACAAACAGCACTCTATACTCTACCTTTTCTCTAGAGTATATTGTACGGAAATTGGCGATATAGATGCCAATGGAAAATTTTACAAACTTTCAAGAAAATAGAGATTCAATTATTTTAATTGCGAGCATGATAAGTTTTCAAGATATCTATTTATAAAATAGCTTTCAAAGCGTGGTTTCAGTGTTGAAGCGTATAATAATATTTAATTCTTGATTTAGACATCGTTTAAAATGAGTGCATATTTATTTAAAAATATTTCATTGCAAAAGCTATTTTTAAATACAGATATTGACGAACGAGAATTATTATGAAACGAATTGTTTTTATACATATTATAGATCATAAATGCAGATTTATATAAGCACAATCATTTTTTTACCTTATTTTCCAACCAAACCAAACTGATTATTCCATAATTTCATGAGTACGCATTCAGTTTGTGTAAAAGCATTAGGACATCGAAAGATGGAATACATAAGAAAGGTTATTTTCTTGGAATAAAACAATAAAATAAGCAAATACCTATTCAACTCTCATATGTCAGTGCCATTAGTAAGTAAAATTGGGTTTAGTACATGACATGCCATAATGCATAATAAAAAAATTATTTTTGTACCTTTTCATGTCACCCAGTACATATGGTAACTAAACTGAGTAGGTAGAGGAACTGGGCAGCTAATAAGAGCGAAAAGCACTTCAACACCAAGGTTTCCAAGTTGCAAAAAAAGTGTAGACTGACGATCACCCCATCACCAAACCAACCCTACCTCCAATACGAGAACCCACTAGTAGGTACTTCCTCCTACTTACTCAGGCCTTATCAGACGGTAGCAGCAGTTTGGAGTAGTAGATTATGGCATTTTTCTATAAACTTAGCAAAAATTTTCTGCTTTGAAGAGCTTTTTCTTCTCTCCTTTCTTTTTTTTCTCTCGCAGAGTTAACGAGGCTTTTTCACTTACAACTTAAAACTTATACATCAGTCCATGTACTCATAATGTTCGAGAAAAGTAGAGTAGGTCCAAACACCAAGTTTAACTAACAGTACTTTCAATAGTGTTTTCGGAACTTGTTTCCTTGTACCAGTAACTGGTCTACTTCTTGCAACTAAGTACTTTTTTACGGAGCTATCCTTTATTGTTCTTAGAGTGAATAAAAGAAGCATCTTTGATACCGTATTACCCACACTCCTCTACCTTTTACCTACCTTGCTAAATATTAAGAAAAGATGAGAATAGGCTCGTAATTTGCAGAGATGACTATGAAGTGTTTTCTTGCTTACTTGCACAGACCTTATAAACCATCTTGAGATACAGGGTGGGCACATTTTGCTAGTTGCTACAAATTATCCGTTTTAAGGCTTATGCTATTTGTGTAACATTTTACACATTGCTGAAATAAAATGAGCATTTTTATCCTTCAATGTACATTTAATGTTTGGAAGAATAAGTACTTTTTAATAAGACAGCTATAAATAAACAATGATTATCTATTAATTAAAAGTTTTTTACATTCTGACACAACAAATACAAGAGACTGCAAGCAGTGGCGTATCCAGAAACGGGCTATGGGAGGGGCTTAACCTATCCCTATAATGTTAATAAACCCCTCCCATGATCCGCCCTTCCCTATCCTCTCCATATTAAATGTTGGGGTCTTGGGGGGCCCAAACCCGAAAGCCCCCCCCTGGTGGATACGCGCCTTACTGCAAGTGAATTTATTCCCATCAAAAGATCCATTTATAATTGAGTAACATTCAAACAAGGTTCATGACTTGAAGTAATAGTCACAGAGTGAAAAACTTTTGAGGATTATGAAGTATATTCGTTTCATTTCATGCAACTTACGTAATTTTAATCAATCAATTTTATCACTTTAAATCTGTAAGTTATAAAGAATTTTAATTTAACTTTTAAGACTATTTGAATGATTAATGAAATCAAGCTCAAACTTATTGAGAACAAATTTGGCAACTAATAAGAGAAAAGTTCCAGTAAAAATGATTTTGCAAGCCTTAGCAATCTTTTCACTTTTACATTTTATTCAAGTAGGAATTGTGAAGCTGCTTAAGGTGCATTTTTCTCTAGTACTGACTGCAATATAATGTGGTTAGCCTCTTCTCTTTCCGAGATGTTCTTTCTAATCCAACATAATGCCCATCTTTTTTATTATTATTGCATTACTTGGTTGTTCCAGACAGATAGTTGCTGGCGTTGGATGGTTCGGATGTACAAAGACGAGTACCTAAGTAATGTAATACGTAATGTATAAAAAGACCTGAGTTAGAGCCCTCAGTCGCTTAATCATTCCCATCATTCAAAATGAATTTTGCTTAGGAAGCTTTCTAAAGTCCGATAAAAAACCAACTCACATCACACTCAAAGATAGTACATAATAATATAGAGCATTTTGCAATATTATAACATTGCAAAAAAGTAGCAAAGTAGGAGGCGGAGATGATGATGACGATGGTCAATCTCTCTTAGGTTTTCAAGATAAAATTGAAGATTTTATAGTTTACTCCAAACGGTTATAACACCGAGGTAGATTGTCTCTATATTATTATTATTACTAAAATATAAAGGAAGTGTTCAGCTTGTTTGTGGATTGGATGCAAAATGGGAGCTCATTTGTTTCCTGATGTGGTGGAAATGGACTATTGGCCACACTTGTGACTTTGTTTTCACTCTCAGTTTCTCCTCATAATCATGAGTTACAGTTGCTATTTTGCATTTAATGGAACTCTTCCAATGGCCCAATGTGACATACACAGCTTGACTTCAAGTGGGTGGGAAGTGGAAGGAATTCTCGTGAAATGAAGTGAATATTTTCTTTAGAAGATAATTCGTATGATAAAAATTGAAAAGAAGGCCGTTTACATGCTTCTTATGCTCCTAGGAAAATGACATTAGAAAAAGAAACTTTGATATAAAATAGCACCGTGGGAGGTAGATCGTTTTAATACGGTATATAATATAACTATACATAGATAATCGATTCTAAAGGGTATATATGGTATAATATAATGTAGAGAAAAGAAGTCAACAAAAGTTGGAAATAGAATATAGAATAAAATATAGAATAATAGAATGTTATATATAGGAAACTCTCATCTCATCAACACGGCCACCACCATTGGTGAAAGTGGTGAAAGCATTACTAATCGGCTGTGAGGATCTTCCGCCTGCAACAAACAAGGACATTCAAAAACTACCATGACTAAACTAAAGAAAGTCTTCAACGTGGGAAGGTAAAGTAGTTAGGAAGAAGTGGGTACGGGTACTTATGCCTGGGTGCTTTTTTCCTGATAGATAGAAAGTCAAGTCTCACATCTAGGTTCTACATACAGCCTCATCCCAATGAGATTGTCATGTCCCGCAGACCTAGCATTATACACACACTATTATATTTGCTTCACCCTCTACCTGGTTAAATTATTACCTAGTCCGATATGTACCTTAAGTCGTCTTGAATAAGGATCTTTTCAACTCCTTATTATATTACCAGCAGCCACAAGGAAAACCAACTCAGGCTCAAAGCTCATCATAAAGGTTGGTCATGTGCCAAAGACAGAGCGTTGTAAAAAATGACTGTGTGCTGATTTGCCTTATGTGAAGAAGAGTACAGACAGAGTACACACAGTAGTATTGCATGCAAGCCAAGCTCTTTGGGTAGCTTAGCTTAGATAATAATATAATGTAGTCAACCCTAGTCACCTCATCTCATGAAGAATATTATACTTCAGTGATGGTTTAGATGCTGGTATGGAGGTGGATGGGTGTCTTCGCTTTTTAGCAGAATTTGCCTAAAGAGACTGAATAGCATTGAGGTTAACTACATGATATTATTATACTGTTTTATAATGCTACGGCTGACTGATGAGAAATATGACTTTGAAGGAATAAAGAAAGTCAGTCAACGAGGAATAAGCTTTGGGTTGGGTAGGCACACAAGTAGAATGTGATGTGATGAAATTTTAGATCTATATAGCAGTTTACCATTGAGATTGTGATAACTGATGATAATGATGGGATGAATGAAAGAGCACACTGCCTCTAGGAAAATTAATGCTATAGGAGGTACGAGTACTTTAGTACCGGAACTGATACCAACTACCATGTCGGTGGGGTGGTGGTGGTTTGGTTAGTGAAAGTTGTGTGATGCGGTGATGGTGGTAAAGATGAGATGCATTTCACCACGAACATCCATCAATCTTTCTTTTTCAAGAGAGGAATCAGAGTTAACCAATGAACCAACATTTTGATAAAGTCAATCTCCCAAAACTGAAAAATGCTTCCTTTCACATTCAACCAACAGATCGGTATACAATTACTAAAAGCCAAATCATATACAACCAACCGTTACCGTTATCTTATACCTAAGAAGAGGAGAAATCAACAATGACAACTCTATGCTTCCTCTATATAATCTCATTATGAATAATAATAATACGGAGGAACCCTTATCCTAAATTTTAATTTCGTCAAAAAATGAAGGGATGTTTTTATTGATAGTGATTTTGGATGTTGTACAATATTGTATTGTATCGCATAAAAGAAAATAATCAGCTATATCATAAAAGTCAGGGATTTGTATGTAAGAAGGGGGGATTAGATACGATAACAATATCACAAAAATATGTTGGTTATTAAAGTCAATGACGTGTTTTTTTGTTATTTCAGGAACACGAAAAGGCAGATTCAACGAATATGTAAAGACCCTCAGTTCGCCTTCGAATGTTCGATTCTGAACTCCACTGGAAGTTTTGGCTTCGACCCTAATGTGACCTTCACGTCACCATTAGATGAAACTGGTGTTGGAAATGAGACGGACCCAATTACTGACCCCGTTGTTTTGCCACCATTTGAAACGTGGCAGGCAATAATAATAACTCTGTTTATGGCCATATGCATTCTAATAACTATCGGTGGTAACATATTGGTATTGTTGGCGTTCATAGTGGATCGTGGAATTCGTCAACCCTCTAACTACCCTATAGCTTCGTTAGCAGCTACAGATCTTCTTATAGGAAGTGTATCAATGCCATTTTATTTAGTCTATGTTATAAAAGGACGATGGGACTTGGGTCCTATTCTGTGTGATTTATGGTTATCTGTGGACTATACCGTCTGCCTTGTGTCCCAATACACTGTCCTACTCATAACTATTGATCGTTTTTGTTCTGTCAAAATTGCTGCGAGGTATCGATCATGGAGAACCAAGAATCGTGTAATATTTATGGTCATCATTACATGGATTATACCAGCTTTGTTGTTTTTTACATCAATCTTCGGATGGGAACATTGGAAGGGATATAGAGACTTGGGACCTGGAGAATGTACTGTCCAATTCCTCAAGGATCCTTGGTTTAACACAGGACTCATCGTTGGATACTATTGGACAACTCTTATCGTCTTGTTTATCCTTTATGCTGGCATTTACAACGTGGCTTGGCAAATGCAGAAAAAGTCTGAAGATAAGAGGAAGCGAATGCAAGATATGGTCAAAATGACCGCAGGGGGATTGGCAGGGGTTGCAGGGAAAACTGCAAGTATTGGAATATCTCATCCCACCCCATCAGTAGCTCCAGGAACGAATAATCGGGCCACCGGAAATAATACTCTTCATGTTAGCAGTGGCAATCAGGTAAGCTCCTTATCACGCTGTATTAAGTATGTAAACTAACAAATAGGAAGAAGCATCATGATGATCATGACTTTTTCTTTTTCCTCTTTACTTTTAAAACTTTTTCTTGGAAGGAATTGTGTAATCAAATATTGAGAGGAATTACATCATCCTTATCTTGCATAAATTGAGCTTTCACGTGATGCGAGTGTCGTAGAAAAGTTTCTAAAACTTGTCCTTCTTAGGTAGGCAGCACGCACGTACATTATTACTATTACGCAAATTACATTTTGCAAACTTCTTAACTTTTTTTCGAAGTAAATAACGGATTGGGTATCTATACTAGGAAAAACGGTAAAGCATCGTAGTTTATGCAAATCCCTAAAAACCTTCGGATAAAGGGCACGAGGAAAACTTTCGCATAGTGTAGTGTAATAGATACTTTATCCAACGCAGTGGAACAAAGAACAAAGTGTTATATAAAGGAAAGGTGAGACAGGTTAGACACGGCAAAATCTGTAGTAAGTAAGGTCAAGGGTTACTTTGGGAGTGGAGTTGCTCCAAAATAACATTTAGGCAAGCTATAAGGTACAAATAATAACTGTCAGCAACGTAGGTGAATTTTATTCTTAAATGTCCCTTATGTGGTTTCTTGACTATGCAATTGCATCGCTCAAGCATGAGATGACAGACAAGCAGAGAAAGTTTTAGTATGAGAGAAAGCAAAGTAGTGAGAATGAAAGTTGAATGGTGGAGGTAGAAGAAAGTGAGAAATTTCTTGTTTCTGACAGACACATATACACAGTCAAGGGTTTCCTTTTTACCGTTTGAGCTTCTTCTTCATCCCCGTATAATATATTCCTACCCGTATTATTATTACTATGATCATTGCATTCTTGAATATTCGAAAATCCACTAGGGCATGGAAGAGAAAAGTAAATGAGACGAAGAAACTTGGCCAAACTTGTGTTGTTCACTTGAACAGAGAAAATAGCAAAAATAGAAGTTGCTCTACTGACCCCACTCATTTGGGTCACTTCACATTTAATGTATACGATACATAAAGTCAAATTTTAATAAGATTCAGCTTATATAGTTTAATATGTTGTAACAAGTTGGATGGAATGTCTAGTAGGGGAGTATCTCACTGGATCATAAATTGGGGTCAAATGTGTTCAACACATTTAGTTAGGTATTGCGAAATTTCGTATTCTGTTCACCTAGACCAAAACTACAATATTTTTGGGGATTGTCTTAATTTAAATAAATAGAAGTCTTTTGAGAAAGAACCATTTTGTTACCGGAATATTATAGTGGCTTGACTTGGCTTGTAAGTAAAACGGAAAACAATATGAAAGCTATGAAATATGAGATGAACAATGGAAGGTTACCCACAACCCACATCTGTTTGCAAATATGTTTCATTAATGCAATACAATACAAATCATGATGACACAGTCAGCAGTAGTAGTGTCAGTGCATAATGAAAGTAGTGGTCGTGTTGAATGTTGAATTATGTAAAGTGAAGAGCATACTTGGTTGACACCGTTTCCGCCCGTTTTTTATTGTATGAGTTAAGCAATAAGACCAAAAAGTCAGAAGTTTCTTTGCTGTCCCTTGCAATGCAATATCATTCTAATATAATATCTACTGATCGTGGTCAGGTGTGACATGGAATGTTTTACGTGAAGGTTTGACTAGAATAGGTCATACAAGGTCTATTTAAAGAAATATAGATAGAATGTGTATGCTCAAGTCTCAAGAGACAAATGGGAATGTCACTGTGTCTATATGCTTTTTACTTTGCTTAAGTTTATCGATGAAAAAGTCCACATTCCACGTCACCCCTAACTATATTGAGTACCTTTACTCGTAACTCATAGTTATAATATAAAGATAGAATGACCTTACTCGTCGATGGAGAAAGTGAGGAAAGTAAATAAGAAGAAAGTAATAGGAGAGATATGAAGAGGCTTTTTATACCTTCGTGGCATGCATTCCTCTTCTCATATGTATTCATGGGAGATGCATACAAATGGCCTATTAGTCCCCATAGGCTTTTACAAAAGTCCATCCATACCCATATTATAAGTAAGTGTCTTATACCTGTCTACCACTGAGGTGGCTGAATTCCTTGGAAAAGTCTCGATGTTTGGAATAAAATCTGATTTCTTTTTTCTCATGTTATTTCATGTTATTTCTCAGATTTGTTTGCTGTTTTTTGCTCTCTCCTTCTGAATGTGCTAGGCATCGTGGGTAAATATGTACGTGTATATGGGAAGAGGAACATGGAGAAAAGAGAAAGGAATAAGAAATGAAATACTTAGATGTTTTCAACCGAAAGGTTGACTCATCTAACTTGTCCTTTCACATAAAATACACATATGCTTAGTATTGAAACTAAATTCAGTCAGTTCAGTAATAGGCCAATGATAAAATAGGCTCGAGTAAGAAAAGCTGACAGGTTGGTTGGTATTATATGGCAGAGCTCTCTTCATCTTGTTCATGTTCACAGGAATCCAATCTTTCTAGTTTTGAAGGAGAAATCTTTTTCTCCGCAGATGAGACCAAGATTGAATACATTTTTTGGCTTATCTTGCTAAATGTACTCAAAGGAGTTGTATGTCTAGGTGTTTGATAACTAGTACCGGTTACTGATTGCCAGATTTAGATAAATGAGAAATGGAGAGTTTTTGAATAAAATCCATTATATTTGCTTATTTGTATACAAATTCTGGGAAGACTGTTAAAGCATTAAAAATTCTTAGTTTTAGCATTTGAAAAATGTTTTTCCTGTTATTAAGAATTCTCTGTCATAAACTTCCGTCTATAACCAATGGCATATTTATGATCAAATGGGGTGTATTTTGTATGCATTTAATTTTGTCTTATTTCAGTATATTTTTGCTTGGAGCATCAAAAGCGGACTTAATGACCTTCAAGGAATTAAATTAAATATGAAGAGTTTTGCATAACGTGTGTATTTAACTTGCCAAGTCAAGGATGAATAAAAAAGGAAGAAGCTAATGTGACTGTTGTGCACCCTATCAAATGTAAATTATTCCGAGTTAATGGATTCATTGTATACAATTGCTTCAGCTCATGCAAACAAAATTGCTCAATTCAAATTGAATCTCCGAAAAAAGAAAAAAATAGTGAGTGAAAGATTCACAAGCTTACTATTCTACGTACTTTGCAAGTTCTTAAAATGGGGAAGAAATTTAAGGAGTGGGTTTTCATTTCAAGCATGAAAAATGAAATGAAATACTTTCTTACAGAAGATAAATGTACTGTGCATATTATATTACAAAGTACTTTATGCATTATTGTAACATATTTAATATCGATGCATTCTGCTTGTGTAGTTCGTTCTTTTTTATACTAAGGGCTTATACAATTTCACACAAATACGTTAAAAAACTCAGAATCGAAAAACTATTTCAGTGTTCAGGAATTACTAGTACACTTATTGTTAGTTCTCCACTTCGCGTCAATAATCTGAAATTTCAATGCATATTATAACAGAAGATCGCTCAAGCAAGCAAACAGAACCGGTTCAAAAATATCGAATACATTGTAATTTTTATTAGAACCTTTACGAGTTTGAAGATTTCTTTGTTATTAAACTTTTTTATAATCTCCATACATTTTAATTTTGATTTATAGGAGAGGCCGGAGTCATCCAATTCAAACGAGAAAAAAGGAGACAATGAGAGATCTTCAAGTCCGGCCTTTGATTCTGATGAAGAATCTACTTCAGTAGTAACTAAAGATAAGAAAACTAAATCCAAGTCCAGCACTTCCAATAGCAAACCAGGTACAGGTGGGAAAAGTCACCACCCAAGTTCAAGTAAAGTACCTCCTATTCCACCACCAAGGGCTACAAGTCATACACATCATGCGGCAAAGAAATCTACATCCATTTCCAAACCTTCCGAGCCCCCACATTCACACACGGCTGCTTCTGTACAAAAGAATTGTCATTCCGTCGTAGGAGGATCGTCATCTAAACTGTCAATAGAGAAAGGTAGTAGGAGAGAATCCATTAGCCCATGTGATGATTTCCCACCACCCCCACCAGAATTCCTTGGAGATCAGCAGGTAACACCTTCAAAGAACCGAGTTCATCAACCACCAAAGACATTGCCAATTATAAGCAGAGAAAGGCGTCCGAGTGGAACATCTCGTGGTAGCAACACCAGCGGTACTAAGAATGGATTGGAAGAAAGCCAAAGTCATCGAGGGTCGAAAGATTCTACAGCTGGAAGTAGTGGCAGTGGTGGTGGTGGAACTGTTGTAAAAGAGCAGACCACAACTGGAACAAAGGAGCTAGGAATGACAAATGTTGAGGGAGGAGGGATGGTCATTGAAGAGAACGTGGACTCAAAGGACTCTGGGATTACAACAAATGAATCTTGTGAAAGAACTCCAGGACAAATCAATCCCTATGACTCTTGTTCCCCACCCTATCATTCTGAAAGAATGTCAATGGCACAGAGTAGCAATGCCTCATCGTCCGCATCCTCAGTTCTCCAACCGTCCACTCGGGATATTCATGCGAGTATACAACAACAATGCTCTAATCTTCGATTGGCTTCATTGGCCAATGGGGGGTCTATTACCCCAGATACCATTAGCACAACTGCCCTTGCTGGCTCTGGGACTCTTCATGAGACAGTCTTCCTTGGTTCACCAACTACTGCAACTGCTACTACTACTGACAAAGCCGCCCTGCTGGAGAACAATAAAGAAAAGTTATGGAACTCATCTGTGCATTCCTCAACCAGCACACTTCGTGGGGATCAAGAGCATATGGCTGGAGCAACAGTAGTTGGTTCTGCTGGGGTTCCTTTGATGGATGTTGTAGCTTCTATCTTAGACAGCACAAATAATCCGAACATGTCAGCCGAAGACAAAAGACATTCCGTTTTGGTAAGTACAATGCAATTTCTGATATGATTCTGCTATAAAATCAATGATATTCTTCCGCACAGTTTATAAGTTATAACAGTAGCTTCATTTTTTAAAAAGATTTATTGAAAGGTTAACTAATGCCTTTTTAAAATAAAAGCTTTATATACAAACTTTCTCTTGCAGTCTTCCCTTAGCTTCCTGGACGGTGCTGATTTTCGATACATGGATGAAAGTTCTATAACAATAGAAACCCCAACTCCCCCATCATCAGGGATATACGAGCCAGCTGCTCCTGTCGAGCCAAACTGCTGGACACTGCAGCTCCAACATCTTGTTCGTCAGTTATTATTAGCCCAACAACAAAATCTATCTCCTCAAACGACCGTTCCTTTAATACAGCAATTACAGCAGCAACTAATAATCCAACAACAGCAAATACTCCTTCAACAAGCGATGCTAACTCAACTTCAAATTCCTGCAGCAGCCACTTCCTCTGCATTAGACAATCAAATTGGTGCTCAACCTCCTCCCCAATGTCCCTGCATGTCTAAAAGTGGATCATCACAAAGTGTCAAAGCCCCACAGAACTATTATACCCAATTGGCTTCGAATACAGCAGCAGCTACAAAGAAACTTGTTGGGAATGCCCCGCATGCCAGGCAAGAATCAAGCGTATGCAGCGCAGTTCAGTGTTCAAGATGTTCAACCCCCTTCCAAGAGGAAATTCCCTTAGATGATGTACGTGTTTCAAGGGCCACTTCCCTACCTCCTTCAATAGGAGGAGACAATAAAATTGGTGCTAATACAATAGTTGTTACTAGACGGGAAAGTCAAGTTCAGACTTCTCCAACCGGAAGCGTCCAACAGCAAATATGTCAAGTCCCTAAGATACCACCACCACCGAAGAGAAATCATACCCCAACTCAAAGCCAGCAACAGACTGAATTTTCTTCTCAACAAATTTGCGGTAAAAACGGGAGTGGAGTTCTTACCATTTCAGGAGGAAAACCAGCAGAAATCAGTATTTCGGTACCATCTGGAGAAATGAAGACCTCATCATCCAGTGAAAAACCGTGTGGTAGTATTGTCTCGTCTTCCAGCGAAAAGCCACCTAATGTGACGGGTGGGTTTGGAGGTAGTGCACCTACCAAGACAATAGAAACAAGAATAGAATTGGATGCGATAGAGACTGTGTCAACTACAGGAACTTCTGCAGTTCCCACCACAAGTACTGATAAAGATAGAAAGCGTTCTAGGTCTCGAGGTGGCCTTGAAGGTGAAGATAGGGATGATGAAAGTCAAGAAGTGGAAAAAGAGCCACCGTCTAAACCTAGAAGCTTAGTCAAATCCTTGGGTAAGAGAATAAAACGTAAGAGGCAAAAGGAAGGGCGACAAAAGTCCAAATCGGAGAACAGGGCAAGAAAAGCGTTAAGGACAATATCATTCATTCTTGGAGCATTTGTGATATGTTGGACCCCTTATCATATCTTGGCCATTTGGGAAGGCTTCTGTGGGTGCATTAACCAACACTTCTATATGTTCGCATACTTTCTTTGTTATGCTAACTCTCCCATCAATCCTTTCTGCTATGCTCTTGCCAACCAACAGTTCAAAAAGACTTTTACTCGAATAATCAAGGGTGACTTCCACCTGACATAAAATTATTAATACCCTTCTTCTGTGTCACATCTTTAGTTACTGAACATTCAAAGTTAACCTACTACTGAACCATATTTCTTTGCAATCAATTTTACTCTAACGATTTTTGCATTTCTCGCTGCTTCCAACTTCCAACCTAAATATGTTTCAAGGTATCAGCTATATTCCGAAATTTCTTTGATGTGATGGTGTTCATCAGTTTTCTTTCTAGTCAAAGAAATCCTCCGAATAAATTAACTTCATTACCTTCCTAAGTAATTTAAAAAATGTGTCTCTAATGTTGACTGTACCAGTACCATGTAACCTGTCGAAACTTTCCTCTGTTTAGATGAAAATGTTCTAGATTTGTGCTAAAATATGTAAAATACAAAACTGAAAACTGCATGCACTCTCTTCTATACCGTACCGATAACAATGCATTGCATTGATGTTATTTTAAATAGGCTACGGTTGTACAATAAAGTTAAGAAATTTAGACGAAAATAGACGGAGAAATATTAGTCCATTAGATAGTTCAGATTAGATCTAAAAATTTAAAATTCATACTCATTAAAAAGATTAATATTATTATGCATAAGAAACGATTATATAATTGAATGGAAAGCGAGAAGACATTGAGCCCCATGTCTTCTCACTTTCTGTTATTAAAAATTATTGGTAACAAAATAAATGATAATAATACAAGAAATGTCCCTGCTTTTGCTATATTGTATGTAAATAATAAAAAATACTAAGAGGAAATAGTGTAATAATCTTTATGATTAGATGAAACGTGAAATTAACAGAAGAGAATGTGTGGCTGAAAGGTTGAAAGTGTTAATAATAAATGGAATATCCGTTGAATATGTTTTCTCTCTTGCTTTGGTACAAATTATATGAAAAGTTATATCTAAATATTTCGTGATACAAATAAAAAACACTTGTAGTATGAATTTATTTCTTAATGTTTAGCATTTACGTATTATATAATTATGTGCGTGATTATAAAATTCGGCCATGCTAAGCGATAAAGGTTTTAATGAATAATTGTATTTAATACGTTTAAAATATTTGCGAATCGTAAGATATATATTCATTACTGCGCGTAGAAATAATTGGATTAATAATTAATTTATCTTTTCCAGAAATATTTCTGTAATAATCAATCAAAAACTAGCTGCAGAAATTTAATGAATGCGTGTTTAATTTCATTGACTAATAACATGTTGTTCATTTGAATAAATGTTCTTGATTACCAAATTTTCCTAGTGCTTACTTCGTGATTTTAGTTCATTAATAATAATGTGAATTAGTGTGCCGTATTTCTAAATAGTATTGTCTTATCGTTATTATTAAATTAAGTATTATGTATCGTTGTACTATTTGTTTAGTAATAATTGCGGACTAAATGAAATAATTGTGTTATAGTATTAATGTAAGGAGAAAGCAATCCTGTGAGAGACAAAAGAGAGAATATAATCTGTGGAAAATGTTATACTACAACTTAAATGCATGCATTATTTATCGAAATTATCGATGTAATGTTTTATGAAAGAAGTAACAAAAACCAAAGACAATAAAGAGTATATGTGTTGAGCCTCGAAACATGGCTTCTTTAATTATTGCATATTGGTTAACTGGAAATCAGAATAAAGGATTAATATCGAGTGATGAGCTTTCATATAAAACGAATGACAGTATTACTCAGAACTGCAATTATGACAACTAATGTAATTGAGAGTGAAAGATAGGAGCAATGACATTGATTTTTAAATTGTTTTAAATAAATTCTTCTGTATATTACTGTTTAAAAGGTAAGTAATTTTATTATTCACTAATCAATATTGCTGTCTATTTAAAAATAAAAAGGAATGTTCTTCTTCGTACACAGGTAAAAATATACATCAAATTTTACATGGAAGAAACTATTGTAATAGTCACATTTTAGTTTTAGATGCCTTCTTATTTAATTTAAATTCTCTTATCAAAGTTGAAAGTGTTTTATTCTTTCAAAAATACCAGTTTTCTAGCTTCATGTTTAACTTTCTTTCACATAAATTTCAGATAAAAGTCTACGGAGCAAAGAAAGTCAGATAAATAAAACTGGTTACGCACTTCCGCTTTGACTTTCATCTTCCGACTACCTCTCCAATCATATTCAGTTTGAATAGTCTCAAGTCGTTTAAATTCATTTTTATAAAAGTTAGCACTTTCGTAATAGACCATACACAATAAACTATACCACATAAAGCGAACCCTACATGCAGAAAAGTATTTAGCCTTTAGCCAGTAGCGAAATCCGGTGGTGATGCTTTCTCCATTGGGAACATGATCTAAGGTGAGGCAAACAGAAACAAAGATAGTTTTGAAAGACTTCAGAATCAAAACTTGACTTTTCTTCTCACTCTCCGTCTTTTCTGCAAAGATTTCTTTCTTCTTTTACTTTGTTTTGGTAAAAAAGTAAAGAAAGAAAGCAGGCTGAGAGAAGGGTCAAAAGCTTAGTCTCTCTCTGTTTTCTGTTTATTTGTAAACCCATTCCCTTGGGTAATACCAAAAGTTATTCCCTGACTGTATCCATTTTAGATTATATATTTCATAGTGTAACATGTACGAATAAGCAGCCTACCAATTGTTCCCTTCTTTCCCCGTACTGGCTAAACTTTACTTTTGTCTATAATAAATATCCCATAATTTTTATATCTGTATTACGATTCCTAGTTTTTCTATTATTTAAAAACAAAACTTTTACTCACGGTATACAACCTATCTGTTTATGTAAGCAGCTTAAGTACGCTAAACTTTTTACTATCTACATGCATAAAGTCGAGCTTTCTCTTTTCCTTTTCATTTGCTTCTTTGATTTACATAGCATTTTATAATTAAATTGTGATAATCTTTGTTTCATTTGTGCAAATCCGAATAGCTATTCATGAATTTATTTCAAATTCAAGAATAAAATCTTTCCCATAGTTGAAAATGAAAGTATTTCTGGATATGAATAAATTCTAAGGAACTGAAATTTTTACAGTGTCAAGTAACCAAAGTCTCTGAAATTGGCAGGCTCCACAGGGGTGCTCTCACGTTGAGTTATAAAGAACTCACTTTCTCAATTCATCTGGTACCAAAATATGGAATGTTACATAAATGTGTAAGTTTGTAAAGTTTGTTTACAGGTGTGAGGTGTTGAAAAAAATCTCAAAGAAACTACGAAATGGCTGAAGCTGTTATAAGTGGGTACTAGTTCGACGTAAAAGTTCACAAATTCGTTAAAAACATTTTGGAAACAAAAAAATTAGTTCTGTACATGAAAAGTGTTAAATTAAAAACTTTAAAATAATAATTCCTTTTATAGAAAAAAATAAATTTTTTAAAAACAGCAATTAGGAATTGTAATATCTTCGTATTTATTTATATGGCTGATTGTGAGTGAGGTATGTGAAACGAGACGACTTGGAAAACTGTTGTAAATTTTAACTTCTTAAAAAACCATCTAGCATCAAAATGTTGAAAAATCTGAAAAGCCTTTCAACATTGATTTAGAGCTTGAATCAAATTTTTAAAATGTCTGTTTTATAGTACGTTGCTTTTCTGTTACTTTTCGCTTCACCATCATGGCAGTTATATACACAATACACACTGGCTGATTTCTCTGTATGAAAATCTATGACCTAGGCACGGGATCAATTTCACCTGTCCTCAAATTGATCTTTCTTTTTGTGTTTTGCATTTTGCTTTGCAAAAGCAATGCTCCTACTTATCCTCTATTTTATAGTGAACCGGTCGGATTTATTGTAGAATGCAAGGAAGGTACTTCTTACTTTTGCAAAATTCGTTTTTCTCATATGCAGACTCAGATGTGCACACCAGCAGAACCAGAAAGAAGTCATCTTAAAATCTACCCAAAAAATGGAAAGTCGCAAAACATCGCTTTTGTTGGTATCCGTATTTTCCAGAATGCAAAACTAACTCAAGCAGAAGAAATCTCTCACATCAAAATGATCACGTAGAAATCCAGATTCAACTTCAGTGAGTCGAAATGGCAGTCCTATATATATTATTATTATTATTATTATTATATTACTGTGATTCCACATTTTAGAATTAGAATTCCTCAAACAGAACGGAATAAGAACTTCTTTTCCGTAGTCTAGCAATGTGAACCAATAAACAAGCGTAGTTCCTAGTTCCTGGTACTAAAGATGAAGAAGAAGCTTATTTCTGGCGTCAAGATGCATGATTAGTCTGAAAGAAGTTGAGTATGTCATAATGTCAAGCTCCCTAAAATGATCCTTTAACAAGCTTCGTATATATACTATGTGACCAGTCTGTGCATACATTCTTGTTTTATATTATCATTAGGAAAGTTTTAATTTGTTTGAATCGTACTTGCCCTTGGATTTCAAAGAAGGAAATCAGATTATTTTATTACATTTTGAACAAAACCTTTTAAAAAGGTTTAAACATAAACCTTGTCTGTGCGTTCCACTCATCTTAAGAGTACATAGTTTTTACTACATTTGTATTCATTTCAACTAATCTTTCAGCTTTGAAGTTCAAAGAGCCCTTGATCTGCTATTCAGACAGAATGTATTATACAGTTACATGCAAATTGAGAGCATGGTTGAAGATGCAATTAGACAAAAGAGGTACTTTCTCTAGTAGAGATAACAAATAGGAATGACTAATAACTAATACCAAGAATTCATTTCGCATAGAATTTTGCAAGCAATTGGGTTTCCCAGTATAATTGGAATCTAGATAGAATTGGCTTTTGACCTTTGTCCAAACGCACACTGACGAGAAACAGGATTAAATAGATCTCATATAGGTAAGTAATTTCAATCAGGGAGAAAATAGATTTCCAAGAGTAGATTCTAATTCAAAATTGCAATTTAAAACATGCCTGGATATTAGATTATTAGCCGTTCTCAAACCGCGTAGTAGGGGATCGAAGATGGAATAATACCTTACCTAATAGAAATACAGCTTACATAACAAACTGTTGGCTACAGGACACACAGGCTTTTAACAAAATGTGACTGGAGAGTGTACAACTACATTAAAATACGTATAAAACAAAGGTACTTAAACTATTTATAAGTATCGAACGGCCATATATTAACGTTGCATTGTATAATCTTCAAATTGAAAGTGATATAAGATGGATCTCTTTCCTCTGACTGAAAAAGCCTTATCTGACGGAAGTGACTTCCATAAAGATTCATTAGGGTTACCCATCACTATCCACCATAGCTCATCCTGATCTGGTGGACCAAACGCAAAGCTATCCTGGACTTAAGTCCTTACTATATACTATACTACATCTTACTTTAATAGTTTTTCAATGCTTTAGTATTACTTCTGGAAAAGATTGGTAGATACCCCGCAGTGGGTTGTCAGACTTGGATAAAAACGATTCTGATCCTTCCTGAGTGACTGGTTGATTGTAAGTGTAGGGAATTTAGCTAAGCCCGTTAGTTCGCATTCGTGACCTGGTATGGTCTGATGTTTGCCTGGATTGGGTACTCCAATATTGTAGATTAAGATTGGAAACATAAGCATTTCTTGCGGTAGTGAAAGATACAGAGGGATAGGAAAAGTCTTAAAAACAGAACCTAGGGCTGTAGGCAGGTTTATAGGTTTGGAGCTTTTAGCTTGAGGTATATGAAATTGATTCACCCTTCGAATCATTTGTAACTCCTGAATTTAAAGACTATCTTCATAGACCTCCAACTGTTCCCATGTCCTTTGATAAAAGTATCCCCCTGTTCTATGGATAAAAGTAAGTGGTCTAGTTTCTCCCCGGGAGAGGAATAGGGAGAAGACACTCAATCAACCCTAGCATCATCATTATCGTCTTCTTCTATCTAACTTTGATTAGGAATCCTATTGCATCTCACACACACACCATCATCATCATTACTATTACATGACTGCTAGGTTTCTGCTCTTAGAGGCAGTACCTACGTCCTTCATTTTATTGATTGCATTTTCTACCTTATGCCGAATATTATTTTGCAATTCAAGTGCTACCTTTAGTTATTAGTATATGGGAAGTTATATAAGACTGATTTTTACAAAGTTTCTACCAGAGCATGAAAAACTGAAGAAGATTATGGGATTCTGAGAGAAATAAGTGTCATTTTGAACTAGGTCTTTATTGCAGACTTGGAGAATTATTTATCAGTAGCAGAATGCGAGAGTTGGGTATTCGTTCTCCAGAGATTGGAGAGTGAAACAGAAGGGAGAAAGTCGGTAAGAGCTTATTACTGAATCGAAATTAAATCGATTTCTTCGAATTTATAATAGTAAAACATAATATGCCTACTTTTATCTTTTAGATTTGTTAATAACCTTGACTTTGCCTTGGGAATTATGCCTATAATTTTGGTTATTTCATATTTTTTTATCACTAAAGCAAAAAAAAAAATGTTTTGTAACTATTAAAGTAAATACGAAAGAACTTTTCATTTTATTTCCTTAAAAATTAGAAATTTTGTTGTTTTTATGAAAAATTAAGAAGTTGAAAACCCTTTGGAGTCTTTGATAGTGCAAAGATTTATTTGGAGGTTGACCACTTGAAATGAAATCCATTAATTGCAATAAAAAGTTTAATCGGAAATTTTCCGTCAGTGTCATCTAAATATTCACATTCCAATTTTGATGAGATTTAAAAAATTTCAATTTTAAGGGTGTTCTGTAAATTCTTGTATGAAAATGTATTTACCTGATAATCAATGCATTCTTAGTAGTATTATGGTACGTTAAAAGATTCGTATTAAATTTTCATTGCTTTCAACTTTCACCTATAAAATATATGCAGCAAGAAACTATACAACTTACAATTTATACATTAAACTATGCATTTAGTGTAGGTCTAATTATTCAATTCGTGTGGTAATTAACCTCTCTTGAGTACACTGAACCTTCTACCTATCAGTGCTAAGATATCCTTTTGAATGAATCTAAACAGGCGAAAATCGATTTCCATAATCACAATGCTTCATCCTATTTGGATGTTGTTTTCAAAATTATCAGCGGAAATGAATGAAAACTGAAGTGATCTCACAAAACTCTTCCGCATATAATCGACATAAACAAAGCTTAACAATAATAAACGGAACACACTTTGAGTTCCTATTAAAAAGCACTCAACCACTCAAGATTCAACCCTGCAGACCCTGGGTGTCTCATGAAATCCATAATAGTAAAGAAGTTATTACTAATGCCCGCCTATAAAGGCAGAAATCAGTGTTATGTGATTTATTACTACTAGTTTAGTTAGAGACAAATTTTGTCAAACCTATCAATTTTAAATGTAAGATAACGTAATTACTTATGGCAAAGATTGAAAATCCGCTGGAACATTTTTTCTGCTACAAGATGAGAGATCGGTGATCTCCACTTGTTTGAAAATATTTGATGGAAAAATAAATTTCCCATCCAATTTAACAGAAATTATACCATTATTGAATTAATGACCGCAATTTCTTAAAGTTCATCAACATCAGCGTTTTCTTCATGTATAGCTTCTTAAAATCATTTACTTTGCAGAAATTTCAATCTTGCTTCGAGTAATGTTATAGAATGACCTTGGAAGTGGGACTTTCATTTTTTAAAGAGACTATGATTAGCATTATACATCTGTAGCCAGTTCCACTGAGCGTTGATTTCCAATATTCCAATCATCTTAAAATATCTAGTTTTTTCGCTATGCAATCTTCACACTGGTGACTGGGAAAATCGTCGTATATTTTATAGAGGAATTTTTAGTAAAAAGTGTAATACCCAAAGTGCACTGCAGTATCAAGTATACTATATATGTGAGGCTGTGAGGATTATGATATAATTGTCATGTGCAGCGAAATATATAAAGTTGATGTAACTACTTAAAATTATTTTACTTGGGGGTTTCAGAAGGAAAATCGTACCTTGTTATCCATGATCCCCAGAAGAGAAAAGTGAATGATCAAGATGATGTAGCTCAAAGTAATGCAATAAAATAAATGTGTTTTAGAACCCGGAGCTATCAATCTCGCCCTCGTCTTCTCCGTTGCAAATAAAATCCGTTTTCTCTCACAGTATGTGTTGTAGAACAAATTTTTGCTTGACATGATATCTCTATTTTTCATGTTTTACCTTAAAACATAACATATAGTCATCGAATATCAAATAAAATAAATTCTTAATACATAAAATACCTTCTGTTTTTTTCAGTACATGACACGACCATCCAATTTATGATGATTCCCAAAAGCCCTAAAAGTCTTAGGTCTAAAGTTTCCGTGGATAGATTTCTCATACATATTATTGTAGATAAAATATATAAATTCAAATATGAAGCAATTCATGTTGGATTTGCTAGCTTCAACACCCTCCATTTGTCACCTTAATACAAGGTAAGTAAAGGTAAGTATAAGGACCAAGCAAGCATGCCAAGCATAGTGTGTAGATAAGCTAAGATATTTCAAAAATGTACCATACCAATACCATACATAAAATAAAATGAACTTCGTAGTATAATAACCTGCAGACTGAGTAAGTACACATGATCTTTATTGCTCTATTCAATTCCAATTTTTAAAGTTGTCTTAGCGTTGAAAAGAAACTCCTTTGTACTACCTAATTCCAGATCAAACCTTGTTAACTATTTGGTTATACTATAAACCAAAAGGATTCTCTATCAATGACAGACTCTCGATGCTGCACTTTACACACTATTCTACTCTACCTCAGTCAGTTCAATCCAGTTTCTTTCCTTTGGATCTTTCCATCGGAAGATCTTGTCTTTGTTATAAGGTAAGTACCTACTTGTCATTTGCAGGTTGGGGTTAGATGACACAATAGAAAAGGATTAGAGAGGAAAGATCTAAGGAATTTAGGTCTTCATTCTAGAATTCTAGAGAAAGGTAAGAGTAAGCACGTATAGTACAGCCACCAACACTATTTGTACTCTCTGCACCTGCCAAACTCACTGAGATCTGAGATTCCTTCTGTTCGTTTCATAATAGATACCATTTGTAATCCGATTAATCCGATAGTCAGGTTCGTTTCAGTTAGATTGGGGATATTTTTGAAATGGTGAAATTACAGTAAGGTAAAGGATTATTACAGAGATGATGATAATAATGATGTAAGAAAGGTCATAATGGAAAGTTGGAGAAAGTCAAGACAAGAAGTCATAGTCAGCCATACTCAAGATGGATCACTATTTTGGTAGACCATAATATCGTCTCATCATTCCTTTTGAGAAAGAAGAATGAGTTGATGGTGAGATGTTCGGTTTTGATGTCAACCGTGTTGTATTTGTATAGATATATTTTGGATTGAAAGAGGTAAAATAATGGAAGGCCCTTCTTACTAGAGACTTCCATTTGTTCGACTTCATAACTAAGGTACTATCTAGAGAAGATTTGATTTGATATAGCTTATCTTTAGAACAAGGAATATGTGTGTATAGATACTCAAGTAAAGTATGTAATAGACTTATAATAAGACCAACTACCAATAATACCAAAGACTCCACTCCGGGCAAAAATAGGTAAGATTGTTCCGCAAATTAATTGAACCATTCCCATTCTCTCGCTGATAGAAATCGATCTCTTTCACTTTCACAGGTAATATTGGCATGGACAATAGTCATGCTGGATGTAATAATAAAATCATTGCACAATGCTGCAGCCCCATGTATAAGTATGGTATTATGGAACTTTCTTTTGTATAGTCTATCTGTTACAGATAACAATGCCCTCCATCCATCCTGATATTACAATAAACTTTCATCAGATTGAAAGTTATCCGTCCTCTTTACGCTCCACTTATTGTATGTATTTGTTGGACGGTGTTAGAAACAACTCCAACTGATTGCTAGTGTCGTTGAGTCGTGGGTTTAGATTTTTTCAGGTTGTTATCTGTTATCTCAGTTTTATTTTATTAATGATGTTTTTTAAATCATAGGTATTTTTATTTTTCTCATATTAACCCACTTGTTTGCCATGATAATTACATGTAATGAAAGAAAAAATCAAAATTCCCAAATAAAAACACAATAAAAGGCCAAATTGGAAGTGTTAATTAATTAATGTGCCAATGAAAAGTATTAATATAAATTTTTAGTTAATCGGCAAATGTTAATTAAATGCTTATTGTGGAAACAATACAGGGGTATCCTGAGAGTCCCCCAGAGGCACTGTGAGACTCTCCAAAGACACATTAAGACTTCACAAGGGGCACCCTGAGACACTCTTATTTAAAGGTTTTGAAACCGTGATGTGATCTGCTTTTTAATATTCACATTTTGATCTACATAAGGCACTTCGTGACACTTTTAGGTAAATTATGATCACCTTGTTGCAATTGTATGAAAAATTGTATTTATAATTGTATGTATTGTGTATGAAAAAAATATGTGTAAAAGTATTCCTTGTAAAAAATGTCATATGGAGTAACGTTAACCTACTTTTACGACATGGCGTTAAGGTTTTTGGATAATATGATGCATATAGATGACCAATTTATTTCCAACCTATAACGATGTAGAACCTCAATTGTGTACCCTGTCACTTGCAGTTTTTACCATCATGACTTGAATGTCAAAGGGGTTGAATACAGGTAGGTAGTTTTACATGCCGGTATTGTACAATATGATCGCTTTCCGTTTTCTCCAGGTCTGTTTCCTCCCACTTTCCTATTTACATATGTGTGAAGTTGAATTTCCACTATGGGATAATTGCAAAGGGACAAAAGATTCAGTTGTGTGTGAAAGAATTCCAAGAGGATTTAAGTATTCATGTTTATCAAAAACACGTACTCAGCCTTGCATGCCATAGGCTGTATGTGTATAAGAATTTGAGATATCTTTTCAGCTGAATTGGCAAGAATAAAAGGGGTTATGCATTTGAAAGGAAGTGTGTCCCCTGGGGCTTTAAGAATTTGCAGAATCGGCAGGCTTTCTGTAAAGAATTGAGCTAATCTTAGGTGAACCAAAAAGAAAATAAATTGGAGAATTCGCTTTCTCCAAATTCTCCTGTACTTTCATGTTTATGCTGTGTGGGTAAAGACCAAATTGCAAAGGTTAATAAAATCAATTCAGGTAGACATAAGTATTTGAGAAAGGCCTGGAGATAAAAATGCTTTTTCAGTAATAAGATAGGTATTTTCACTCAAACGCTATATTGATAAAATTTTAACTTTATTTATTATCATTGTACATTTATAGAAACCACAATTAAAGACAAATGAACATTTCAGCACCAACAGGCTACAATCAGCATATATAGTAAGTAAGATAAGTGGTTTATCTATTAAAAATCTTCTTTCTATCTATATTTTTGTCACAAGAACGATGTTAGTTCTATCAGTGACCAATTGCAAACCTAATACTCATATTTGCAATTAAATTTGCCACAATATGTCTCTCCCTTAAGAGCTTTTTTCATCGTGACAAAATACTGATTAGCATGGGCGGAAGTTGGGAGCATAGTGTCGATGAGGTTGAAGGCAAGGCGTCCCTTTGGCATTCCTCCGATTTGAGTTCCAATTTGACATATGGTTTTCTGAAGACACTCTCCAGAAGCAATGGCATTAAGAACGATGGAAGCAAGATGAGTCAGATCAGCGTCAGCCTGCTCAGAAATAATGAGAAAAGTTTTTCATCAAAACCTGCCCAAAGTATCCGATTTTCATATAAAACATAATTAAATCAGAGATTCGCTTAGTTTTATAAGTATTAAGAAGACACTCTGGTTTATATCTTTTCCTTCATCATCAAACTGTTCAATATTACTCTCTCATATAATAAATTTCAGCCTCATTTAAGCATATAAACTTCGTTTTTGACTGGTACGTAAAGATAGAAAGTTCTTAAATCATGACTAAGCGTTCCATTTTCCCAGAGGTTTTATTACCTATGGACAGGTAAATTATAATGAGAAATGCGTATTTTATAGGTAAGAAACTTAGAAAATTCACCGCAACTCAGTGGTGCACCGAAATTTCACACTGGTAGATAGGAAAACTATGAAAGCATAAATAACATTATTTTCTGTAGAACAAGTAGTAATAAAATTACTCAGAAAATAATAATCCTTCTAAATTGAATACAAAATATTGTTTGAGTAAGTAGTAATAAATGTAAAATCTCATCAGTCTTTCTTAGGTAAAAGTTTTGAAGGAAAGTTTGTCCACGTACATTCGTTTGAAATAGATATACAATCGACAAACCGTATTATCTTGCATTTACTATTATTATTATTTATTTATTTTGATTCTTACCTGAATAGAAGTTTGAGTAGTCTCTCGCTTGAGTCTACGACTAGTTTTCTTCGCTTCCTTTGTCGTTTCTGTACTGTTCAAATTTTCCGATTTTTTTGGTTTTCCAGTTGTTGCAGCCTCAGTAGAATTCTTTTTTGAAATAAGATTATAAACCAAAGGACTGAAAGTATAGTAGAGAGACGAAAGAGCTACAACCCCAGCAGTTAGGTAAAGTCCTCCAGAGACGAGGTCAACAGAACGTCCAGACCATAGGTCAGTAGGCTGTTATTAAAAATAAACAAGAAGAGAATGATAAACAAAAAGTGATCAATCTTACTCTAAGCGTAGGAAGATCAATAAAAAAGTGTCAAATTTGTTGAAATGACATGACCCATACGGGTTAAGTCAAGTTCCCAAAACCAGGATTCTCACTTTCCCCTGTCATCTTAAAAAAAGATAAATCGGACATTGGACAAGGTCTGATATTTTTCTATACTAAATCACAGAGCAGAGATTTAGGTTATGCAATACATATAATTGTGAATATACACTTACAAGAAAGCCTGTATTGTCAGTCAAATAAGTTGGTCCATTTCCCATTCGGCCTCCCATATATGCCCATCCAGAGGAGTACGGATCACCGTCTGAGTTGGCCGCAGCGTTAAAAGAATATCCATGAGAGATTTCAAACCCCTTCGTTTTTCTAGAAAATAGGGAAAGAAATAGTAAGTATAGTAAGTGTTTATTCCCACCCAATGATGCAATGACGCTTCCATTTATTTTCTACAGTAAAGTTACATAAGCTCAAGAACTAACTACTATAACAAGTTATTAATTCAATTAAAAGTATTTCTCTTCCTTTCTCTACTAATCTGAAACTTATTTCGAACTGATTTCTCTGCAATATGTACCCAAGTATAAACTCTTGCATTCGTTCTTATTAACTCCAACTCTCTTAGACTTAACATTTTGCACGGAAACACTTCAGTTGGAGTACAACAAGAGATTCTACTTACCCAGTTGCGGTGGCTGCTGGAGCTGAAGGATATAATGATGGTGCGGTTTTCGGTGAGATTTGAGGGTTACCCGAAACCATCACACAAGTTGAGACTGTTAGCCACTGTAAAAGTACAATTTTGCTTCCCATTTTGTATTTCTTGAAATGATTTCTTTATTATTAAATGTACAAAAGTTAAGATACAACGTTTCTCTATTTCTTAATTTCAACTGAGTACTTCACTTATTGTAAATCCTCTATTTATAATTTTAGAAAATGATTTAAAATTGTTCCGATTGTGTTTAATTTACATTAATGCGTGAGTTCCGGACCTTATGTCAAAGTATTTCTTTGTAAAATATTCCAAATTATATAACATTACCTGCCATTACAAACGTGTGAGAAAAAGGAAAATTGCTATTCTTTGATTACTGCCTAGACCTTAAGGTTTGTTTGACACCTGTCACTGTGACTGTATCACCTGTGAGTTAACCCTTTCTAATAATCTTCGATTTCTTAAACAATAGAAACAATAACTATAGAACATGATTGATTTAGTAGCTAGACAGTACCTTAAGACCTTAATCGGAAACCTATAAATTCCAGTATTTCAATTGAAGAACAAACACATATAATTTATCTATTTCCTACACCATTTCACCTTATACATTCATCCCTTTTGCATAATATGGATACGACATACTATAAGGGAGTTCCTTTTGATGGGAATTTGGGAATCTGCTGTCAGTCCAAATATATGAACTTTTGGAAGAATTTGAACTTATTTTCATAGCAGGATCAGAGAAGAGTCACAAATGGCTCCTTAAAGAAAAAAGTGCTGAAAAGGGTCCTGAAAACCTTCTCCAGATTTATCTCAAAGTTTTACGACTGTCTCAAAGGAGTATAAAACGGAGTCATAAAAGTAAATGAAATAATAACTTATTTTTATATTCAATTCTACCTATTCCTACTATTTCATATTGAATATCATCCCGTAAGGTATTTTTTCATTTGGTATATGTCTGAATATATATCAAACAAGTGAAGGTAGGTTCGTAGGCCTTAAGATGAATGGAGGCGACTGTGACAATGGAAGTGTGAAGTACGAGACAACTTTCTTGAATTCAATCTCATTCATCAATGCTGCACAAGTAGCACCTCAAAAATGATAGGTCTTTTAACCTGGTCCACCTGTCACATTTCAGACCTGACCTATATTAGACAGTCAAGTTATGTCAAGCAGTCTAGAGTCACAGTAGAGAATTTTAACGGTAATAAAATTGTTATAATAATAATATCTAATAAAATATCTTTTATCTCTGTCACACCTTAAAACTTCACATTTCATAAATTCTTGAGTTGATTCAAGTCGTCATTATACTTACTTTTTCGTTTTTTCTAACCGAAACAATAGACACAAAAGATGGACAATCAGGTTGATAACAATGCTCCTGTTCATTGATTTATGATGGGTCTCAATGGTTTTATTCATATTTGTTTATTAAAGTCTAAAAATGATTTACGTTCTGTCAGCTTATACGCGATATAGGTATTTATGGTAATTAAAAATGCAAGGTGAAAGTTTAACTCGAAGCTTGGAATATCATTATTTTGAAGACATTATTTGGTAAATGTCATCTAATTGAAATTATGGTATTTTCCTGGTAAAAGCTTACGTCCGGTGGTGCTAATTTTCTAATAAATGAAATACGATGACTTTCTTTCTCGACACATCTTACTTTCGTACTAATAATTAGAGCCACCTGTCAAGTCAAGATAATTACAAAAAGGCTTTCTCTTTCATTCTGAAGAATCCCAGTGTCTAAAGGGAATACGAGAATGATTCATGATGCTTTTGTGTCAACTGACACCACTTGGAACTTCTTTAGACAAGAAGTCGTCGTGAGAATGTCCAATATGTTGACCACCTCAAAAGAAAGACGATGAAAGCTGAGTAGCTGCAAGCAGTCATCATTGGCATACACCGAAAACCTCGCCATATTGAATAAGAGAAATCTCTTTTATTGAGAAAGATGACTCTTTTTTATATTTAATCAATATCCACCAAAGAAGAAAAGGAGACATAGTATGTAGTTTAGTTACTTAACTCTATCGAACATACGAAGTACATCAACAATCAACATCTATTATGAATCTGTACAATGAACAGATATCAAATATAAAATAGAGTGATAGTAAATAATAGTATTTTCTTTTCTTCCCTTTTTATTTCGAGGGTCAGCAGGTCCCACTGCATGGTCCCAAAGAAAGTACCCTCGAATATAAGCTTACAAGGTACAGTACATAGCAACATATGAAATGGTCATTTTTTCTAGGAAATTCTGCCAATTTATTTTAGTGAACATCGGCAAAGCAAAATAAAACCTTAGGCACTTTGGCTTGCGAAATTCAATTTGTGTTAAAGAACTGAAAGGCTTTTAGGGGGTCAATCCATTACTTACTTTATGACACTCTCAACTTAAATGCACATTTATATACTCTTTTCCTGTACAGTTTTTTATTTTTTGTATCATAGTTTCATCCGTACCAAAAATATAATGTTATCTACAACCATCATCAATATTTTTTGTTTTGTCAATTGTCACTGCCAGGTGAATTTGTTTTTTAGTTCTTCGTTCATGTTCTGATTTATAAAAAGAACTTCCACGTAAAACTTTATTTGTTTTATTTTTTAAATGCAGCAAACTGATACTGAATTACTTAACACAAAATCAAACTATGGATTATATAAATAAGTATGTGTTCATAAATTAACAAAGGGTACACATAATCAGAAGAGGATGCCCTGAGAATTCTCAAAAAATCATAACATTAATCTAAAGTGAAAGTCCATATTATCCTTCTACCAAGTACAGGAAGGAGAAACAAATTCCTCGTTGGTTATTTTTCTCTATACTCATTTAATTGATGAGGTCGTTAGTAAGACAGGTGGACAATTAGGAGTCAAGGTTCTCTCACTCGAGTGACCCTCCACAGGATTGTATGTAATAATTCCAAACTACCATCAGGGCGAGTTATCTCAAGGCCTTTATATACTAAGAGAATACCATCTATTCGTGACTTTTTTGTGTGGCACAAAAAATCTGAAAATAGCACACGAACCAAACCATCAGATACTCAAATACTTGGCTGAACACATAATTTTATAGCATGAAGATTTTTTTAATGGTCGCATTATTTGTAAGTCGACGAGATGTGTCGAAGAAAAGGAGCTGTTTTTGATAATGACTTTCCTGTGGTCTTATCAGTTTCCTCAAAGGATAAGGTAAAAGTAAATATCTAAAGCAGCCTAGATTTGGGAGTGCTGCTACTATATATACCTACACAGAGACAGAGATGAAGAAAAGGGGAGAAAAAATATAATCCTTTAATTCTTGTCTCAAACCTTCTCTTTTTGCTAAGGATGCAATGATGATGATGATTACGATACATCTATAAAAACGTTGATACAAGATTGGAGAAAGGCATGTTTACACAGAGAAAGAAAGAAGGACAAGGAGTCCCCGAGGTCTTTGTAATTTAGACGAGCACGAGCTACCAACAACTCTTAAATGTTTCCCCACTAAGAAAATTCCATTCCACTCCGGATGGATGAAGACATCAAGTCTTGTACAGTTTTAAATTGCGTCTCTATCGTCTATCTATCTTTGCCCATTTATCTTACATATTTTGGAACTTGCTCCGGTATCAAGATTTTAAGAACGAAATGGGTACACCCTTGAGAAATTTTAGAACTTAAGCTGTGCGAGTCAAAATAGACGCACTAGACAATATCTTATTTTCTATCCATTCGTATTTTGAATTTTAAATGTTTCAGGAACTGATGGTACGTGTGTTACTGTCCTAAAGCATGTTTTCTTTTACAAGATCATTAGTTCCTGCTTTTTACTTTTAATCATGTACATTCCTTGCTCAGAATTCTAAGGAAAGCAAAAATGGTGATGCGAAAAATTTGTTCAGTAAAGAGATTGGTCAGTTCATTATTATTCGTATAATGTAAAGGTTACCATTATTTGCTCTGCTCTATCTCACAACCACCCCATGATATCATCCCTTAATTGTCTCGCTACATTTTCCCTTTTCAGCTCCCGTGTTTAGTTTATAGTTTACTAAGAGTGTACGAAATTGAACGTTTTGATAAATTCATTTTTATGATAAGCAATATATTTCCAGGCAACTTTAATATTGCCGGAAGCAATAGACGCAAACAATTTAATATTGTTACCCAGCTTTTAGCTGGAACACATTTTGTCTGGATAATCGTGAGAAAAGACCCAGCAGCCCTTGGTCTCAGAACGGGATATGGATGGCATACTGCATACCATATTTTGATAAAGTGTGACTTGACTAGAGGAAAATAAAATAAATGGGAGTCCCATGTCGTTCCTTGAGAACAACAAGACCAACTGTCAAATCAAATGACACTTTGAGTTCTATAGTAAGTTGTACTGTAAGCAAGCGACATCGACATGAGAAGACGTCTGGTTTTAACCATCTATTCGATCGCCTTGACTCAACTTAAATCTCATGTTTCAAGCTTGTACAAAAGCAAAATGGCTAAAGAGACTCTTGAACTTTGCTCGGATAAACAGGACAAACTACTAACAGATGAGAGTAATAAACGTGGCAGTATTTTCAATTGAATCCAATGTAATTACAGATCTTAAGCAAGACTAGACAAATAGACTGGAGAAATCGGATTAAGAAAGACAAGTGGGAATATGAACAGACCGAAGTAGGAGGTTTCTCTGTTCCATTCGGCTCTGATCCATCTTTCTCTCTCTATATAAATTGTAAATTCTAAAGAAAAGATTATCACGGGAGAGAGGAGCTTGGGAGTCTTTTTAATTGCTTCTAATTAGATTTCCATTAATTACCCTTCCTTTATGAATAGAATGACACGACCGTCCATGTAAAATTGAAACTTATTTACACAAAGCTGAACTAGTCGAGATGGATAAATACTACGAGCGAAGAAACAATTCGTTTATAGTTAACCTTGACAAGCAAAGCCAATTTAGTGTATTATACAATGCCTATTTTATCCATCATTCTAACTGTATTCATATTCCTTAAAATGTGTAAAATCATTACCTTTACAAAATGAACATAAGAACTATCTCTAGAAAGACCCTCTTTATCCAAATTTATTGCTTGACACTTACTTGCGTTATAAATGTGACATTAGTAGCACCAAAGTTAGCATTGTATAATAACTATCACCTATTATAACTTTATGCCATTCGAGTATGAATTCAACATGACTATCTATAAAAAGGTATATTGTACCATGAGAACCCTTTAAGATTACCGTTCGACCTGCTAACCACCTTTGAGAGAGAGAGAGACAGAGCAAATGTGATAAAGTTTTCACGCCTTAAATAACTTTATTCACATCGCAACGGAAATTTTGCCTAACCCTTTTTCCTACAAAAGTTGCAACATCATAACGCCCTCAACTCAACCACCATCAAAGTATGCAGTACCATTATGTATAGTTCGACGCCACTGTCTTTGGTACGCTTATGTATAATATTATGAAGGCACTAAAGGTAATCGTGAACGAAGTCATGGAAGATCCATGTGACAGCTTCATAAGACAGCAAACGTTAAACTATGGAAATTCAATAGCCTCAGTTAGCGTTATAAAGAAAATACAAGTTAGTATTTTCGTAGGTTGTTGGAAGAGCGGTTCCTTCTGCCTAAGAATTTTGACTTACTAAAAGTTTCCGAACCTTATTTTCATGCTCAACTTACCGGGGTGAAAGCAATGGAAAATGATCACATATGATTATGCAACTATGACAGTAAAGACTTTGATAGACAGGTAAGATAGAAAATTGATGGTTTGATGCAAAAAGCCTTTAGACAGGTGACTTTGGTTTTATCTTAAGTTTTCTTGAATATTCACAGGTCACCAAGCATAAGGTAGGAAGCAAACTCGATTTCTCAATCCCGTTCCACATGCGGAATGTCTATTTTATAAATATATCTTTGTATATAATATATTAAAGAAGCAATGTTACCAAGTACAGAAAAGAAGAGACACTTGCTCAAACTGTGCCAAAGCTTGGTGGTATTTGGGGATTCTTCCTTTCTCCTGCATAGAGAGATCTAAAGTCAACCGGAATGACATCCGGCCCCTTTCTGTCCCTGTCTTCACTAGGCAGGCAGGCATCTTCTGCACATCATAATAACTTTTACCTCGGGCTAGTTGCAAATAACATAACCAGAGATAACTTTTCTTCAGCCTGCATCTTGGTCATGAGGTTATTACTAGCAGTTTTGTACGATACTAACTTCTGACGAGAAATCCCTTAGCGTTGGTAACTTTGTTATATGCATGGCTTTTTTATTTCGGTTCCTCGGTGATGGTTTTCAGGTTGCTTTTTGCAGCAGTCAGTCTTCGCATATCAACATTTCATGATGCAGTATTCGGAGTGTATTTTGGAATGAAAACCACTTTAGATCTGCTAAAAAATGGCTGCAGATCTATGTGTGGATGTAGCCCAAAGATCTCATTGCTATATATCTCGGCCTTGGTTTGGAACAAGAATTAGACTTCCGGTGATGTGAGTTAATGAGGTCTCGTTTAACAACATTCATCGAGCCTGTGAAATCTTAATACCCCTTCATTCCATGTTTATAGCTGCAAAATGATAATATAACTTTTAATCAGAAAATACATTACTGAAATTCTTGGTACATGAGAGAGACTGTCCTTTCTGACTCCAGTTCATATCAGGATCCCCGTTTCTAGAATTAATTTGAAGTTTGAAGCTATAAAGCGCTGACATGAACGTATTCATTATTTCGGTATGTATTGCGATACAATCATTCCAGGCTATTATTATTTTCAAAATGTTAATATGTAGCAAGTCTAGTCTCTAGTTCCGAATTAATGGCGAGAGTCATCGCGTCCGTTTCGAAGGAGAATGGAAAACGAACCATGTACCAAATACCATGAAATACATAAATAACTTCAAAAATAGGGGTTCGTATAATGAAGTGTTTTATTGAAAAAAATCCAAACGAAAACTGATCCTTGCTAAAAACGAAACATTGTACATTTTTGTTGAAGTAACTTTTAACCTTTAACCTTTTAACCGTCACATTCAATTGATTTCAAGAATGCAAAAATCGTAGAAAAAGAATCTAACACATTCGCTAGAAAAATGAAAGAAGCCCTTTACATTGGATTAGACCCTTCGCACATGAACCGTGACGAAGGAATGACCATCAATCCCATCTGGACCACATCATTGCTTCCAATTCTAGAAAAACTCAAATCTGAAACTTTCTAAAAATGTCAACTTGAATTTGTCCATAGCTACCTAGAATATATTATTGTTGTTTTTTAATTTGAACAATTATCAATCTATATAATATCAACATAAATAGACACGGTTGCTAAACATTTCTTCACCTAAGATTCGACGGTTTTTCCGTCCAGGTTTATTTCCAATGAAATCAAACTCAAAAACTGTTTTAAAACTGAAAACAGTTTATTTCCACTGACGGTGTAGCACTCAAAAGGAGCGCTTGCACTCCACCTGAGAAACAGGCGGAAAAGGAATAGCGTGCCTTTTCTCAGCCACAATCATTCCCACTCTCAACACAACCAACCACTCTCATCCCACTCATCGGACTGGACGGACGTCTCCTCCACATCTCCTCTTCCAACAACTCATCAGCAGCAAAATATAATTAGTGCATATTCATTGTAAAAGTAAAGATAAATAGTGATTAATTGTGAACTTTGTGTTGTGACCTCTAACTGGATTGATTGACCCTGGATCATCATCATCACAAGGAAGGTATGAATGTGGAATGAGAAAGAACATAAAAAGGGTGCCGTGGCAGAATAGTGGGGCATTAAGGTCAAAGGTTGCATAGTAAGGGATTAGGAATTAGGAAAGAGCGTAGAGAGCACCCTTTTACATTACAACGGAAAAATATTAGCCCGTAAATTATAACTACAAACTAAAGCCTAAATTATGCTTCATGAGTTTCACTTGAGTGAACGATATGTATCAATGTTAATCTGTTAACATGGATACATATCGTTCACTCAAGTGAAAAAATTAAGTATAAATCCGGCTTAATAATAAAAGTAATTTTAATGCACTGACATAAGCCAGTGTCCATAGTGAAAGCAGCAGTTTTTACAACTTTCAAGGTCCAAAAGCTCTACTAAAATTGAGTTTGTACCTATGTTGCCTGCTTAGTTTATTCGATCAACCGATTACACACGTAATCTCTTCTCGGTGAGAGATGAGGGCGCGGAAACTTCGACTATTGCCTGCTTAAACTTTTATCAGCATAAAATAATCTTTGGAATGAGCTATCGTTCGTTAAAATCGGTGGTGGGCAGTCGAGGAGTGTCCTCGTAAGTCAGAGGCTGTCCTCTGAGATTTTGAAATCGAAAGATTTGAAAAAAAGTACTCTTCTGTCGTTACCTCTCTAGCAACCGTGTCTATTTATCTTGATAATAATATCCCATCTTGATAATTTTGATTTTATCCAATTTACTACCCTGATGAAGATAAAAGTGATTTATCGAAAGCTCGGTTAATAAAATGTTATCCTCTCAATCTTCCATGTATTCCGTCAACCCTTCTCTTACTATGTACTAACTTTTAACCTATTTTACAGGTAACCATTTTTCGAAGCAACTCAAACATTAAAACTGCTGCAATACTTTTTAAAATCTGCTGATTCTGTAATGGTAATTTTCGAAGACTATGCATGATCAGATTTAAAAAATTTCATAAGTTTTAATTCTGTTTAAAAACCAATTCACAATTAGCCAAATCCATGATGTATTTTATAATAATGTATAAAAATGGCAAAAGCGATTATTAATTAATGTTCACCTTATTAATATATTTCTATAAGCATCTAATATTATGACAAATTACGAGATTATAAGGTGCTAATATTCGTGAAATAACTATAAAATCAAAATGTCATACATAGTGAGAGTGAGACGATTTAAACTTTAATGATCGGATGGGGATCGTTCATACATGCATGTTTTCAGAATAAAAATCGATTGAAAGAGCAATTTAATTGAGTCATTTAGCGAAAATAAATTGATTTGAAGAAACATTATTTTTTAAGTTTAAAAGCGTCTGTATGAAAAGCGGGCATAAAAGTCATTTCGGGAACGTTCACAGGGAAAATGTCAAACAGATGCAAAATACTATTCGATCGGGCCATAAGTGAATATCCAGGAGTTGAACATATTATTAAATTACACACTATACGTGCCCCTTGGAAAGTTTTAAAGCGTAGGGGTGTCCCACCAATTGCCTATGACCTCTACCTATGTCTTTCATATATGCATTCCTATTTCCATATTTTTTACAGTTTTTCATCGATTCCGACAGTGAGCTAGAATTTGAGCAGCATACCCCAAAACCCTTCGAAAAAGTGTAGGGGTCAAATACATAAGCCCCATGTTAAAAATTTAACATTGGGCTTATGGGAGTGGTCTCGTAGGGTCAAAAATTTAACATTAAAACCGTGAATTTCAGCAAGGGTCAAAGCACATTGACGCCCAATAGGGTTTTGGGGTATGTTGAGCAGGAAATTGTGCTAAAATCTGAGCAAAGTTTACCCGCCGTTTGTAGTAGTTGGCGGGCAATCCCCGGTCTGTTGTTGTTGCTGAAGGTGACCGACTATAAACCAGAACCAGACCACGTCGACTGGTCTATGCAATTTTTTCATTCATCATTGCAATTTTCTGCACACATCATAATATCATCGATATCTTCTCTCCCGGGATGGTCACTGCTGTCTGTGCAAATAATTAAAAGCTGATTGCATTGAAAGCAACTGCCGAAGCCCGAAGCCAAGTTACAAGTACTCAGCATTCATCATATTGGTTCATTGTTAGTAATTTTTATTTTGTATTTATATTATCAACAATCAATCATATCACATTTAGATTTTTGCATTTTGGGATATTATATTATTAAGTAGCGTGAGCTACTTTATGGGAATGCTCTGTCCGTCTGTCCGTCCGTCTGTCTGTCTGTCTGTCTGTCTGTCCGTCCGTCACCCAATTTATCTCAGGAATGGATTGACCTTTTGACATGCGGTTT